>JANRGW010044272.1:3441-21546 GCA_024733675.1 Psilopsiagon aymara
AGGAGCAGAGGGAAGAAAAAGGGGGAAGTGAGTGAACAAACTGCGTGGCTGATTTATGGCTTAAACCACGACAATACGAAATTAAAATGAGTACAAAGAAAGCCATGCTTTGGTTTCCTATGCCCTGAAATTCTTACATGGTTGAACTACTAGTTCAATTTATTATAAAAGTTTAGAAATAGCCATGCTACAATGGGTAGAGAAAGGTGTCTTTGAATTCAAGAAATAATAAGAAATAAAATCTTTCTCTGAAACATGAAATGGCAAGCAATCACAATTAGAACCTGAAACAATGTAGAAGAGAGCAGGAGTGAGGCAAAAGGGTTCAGCTTCCTAACAGACTTTCTGAGAATAAGGATTTCTAAAAGCACAGAAGTCATAACATTCTTGTCAGGGCAATAGTCAATCTGATTATTTTCTTAATTATAATGAGGCTGTGTGAAAATCTCTCTTGCTTCCCAAAGAATGAGCACCCATTCCACCTGTGATGCTCTTCCTGCTTTTCAGGAGACCCTTCTACTGGTGTAGTGCTATACCTGCCAGTACGCAAGAAGGAGTAGTTGCTGTTCTCCTCAGCCACTATTTCAAAATCAGGTCATTAAATAAGGACAGTATTTGTGATCCAATGCTAAACAAGAGAGCCCCACTAGTCTGGCTTGGATTAGGCTGGGATCTCTGGGGCAGAGGAGAGGCTGCACAGGGATTGCACAGCAGTGCCATTCTGGACTCTGGTAACCCTGGTACTGATCTGGCAGGGGGACTGTGGCTGCTGTGCAGAGATACCAGTAACAGCACCTGGGCTCTATCAGTGAGAGAGGACTGTAGGATGGGAAAATGAGGGTAACTGAATAATTTGCTGATGCTCATCACATGGATGCTTGGAATGGTTTGTATCACGAAAGATGTGGGGATTTTTTGAGGACTGAATCAACTATGATTTGAATAAATGTCATTTACTCATCATTTAATTCATCCTTATGAATGAACCTAATTAATTACAACTGAGGTTGCTTATTACTTATGTTTATATTTACAGCTAAGTACATCTGCTTTAATGTATTTTTAGAATATTATATTCTGTATTTTGGAGAAAAGATTTCCAACTTTGAGGATGAAAATAGCCAGCTGTTGTCACAGTCGGCTCTTGACTCCCCAGTTGCATAGCTAAAATTGTGATCTTGTAGACACAGTATACATCTGACAAAAAAGAGAGAACAAGCTTTAACAAACCACAGATATAAAAGACAGGGCACTCTCTCTTTGCTCCCTCAAACTGCATCCACCTTTTCCAGAGTATCCTAATACCACAACTCCAAATAATCCTCTAATTTTGAGTCCCTTTCCTCTTTCTATACGCAGATGTCTGCCTTCACTCCCGTCCAAGCTGCAGGGAACAGCTGGGGAATAGGAAAAGTGAGTAGGCCAGGACTGAAACCTGCCCTGAGTTTAGGAGTAGAGACAAGTAGAATCAAGGGAAGAATCAGATTTCAGCGCTTTCTCCAATTGTCTTTGCTACTGCAAAGATGAGGGTCTCTTGTAATAGCTGACATCTCTTAAATATGCCAGCTATTCTTGTAAAATGAGATATGAAGCTTGTTGAGATCAGATCATTTCATCTATTTCCTCAGGCAAAGGCTACCTTAAGCCAACTATAACTACTAAAAGAATTAAACCAACTGAAAATTATTAATGTTTTCGTAATATTTCACATTTACTTATAAATGTAAATTAAAATGCTGGTTAAGAAGGCAGAAGAAATATAAACCAGAATTAATTACTCAGATTTATCTTTACAAATCAATGTTTTCAGGAAGGATGGAGGAAGGAAAGAATGCCAATTAAATACACAGTGCCAAGAAGTGCTGCCTGAAATATGTAACTTCTGCAGAGGAATAAAATTATATTTATTTAAATATATTATTTTTCTGTATAACTTCCACTAACTTCAGAAATGGAACAAACTAGAATATGCAGAGGTTGACATCATATATAGAACTGGGTATTCAATATACCAGTATACTTATGAAATTAAATTTTAATCTTATTAAACTAAGCTGCCAGCTTAGTTTAATATTTCTTACAGTTTTTGCAATAATAATTTCATCTGTTAATTTTAGACAGTAATTTCCTTTTTAACCTATTGACAATGTAAATTTGAAGATTTAGGCTTCATCCCACTTTAGCCACATATTTTCAAAATACCACTTCATTATCTAAGCAATTTGAAACACTGATCATAAAACAGTGAATGAGAAGTCCATAGTTTGTCTGGGAAATGTGACAATGAAGCCTCTCAGAAACTAGTCCAATTGAACATTGTCAATTAAACTGTTATTTTAATGAACATTTTATAGGTTTGACAAGACCATTACAAAATAAGGTACTTATTTCAAGAGCAAGATGATTAAATCTATTCTAATATAAATCCAAAATTCAGTAAAAACTTTAAGCAGGCAACACCTGGGATACCAGGCGCATCAAATAAATGCATTGATCCTATATATAGTTTCCATATAATTAACTTCTCCTTTGAGTGAGTTCAAACATGAGGAACAGCATTAATTAAGTCTTACTGCCATTGCACTGCAATACAGCTTACTAATAAAACATTCTTATGGATATTATTACTATTTTGTCTGATAACTGGGTGGTAACAGATGGTAAATATGGACCTTTGAATGCCTTCCACGGGGATTATTGGTTATTAAAGTTGCAGACTGAAGGCAAAACAGAGCACATGCTCTATGATTAGCTAGTGAGAGCTACATAAAAAATGCCTTAATTCTACATAACCTCATCCCACAGAAATAAAAAGATATCATAGAATCATAGAATAGTTAGGATTGGAAAAGACTTTAAAGATCATCAAGTTCCAACCCCCACTGCCATGGGCAGGGACACATCGCACTAAACCATGTCACCCAATCCTTACTTTGGCAAGTTCTCGTTTAATAGCTTTAAACTATCAATGAAACTGTTTTCTAGGGAGAGATTTTCTTGGAGACAGTGGAGAAGCTCCCCATCTGAACTGGATAACCCTCTTTCCCTCCCACACCTACCTACCTCCTTCCCTACCACTGATGCACAAGTTACCATCCCACCCAGCATGATAACACTGCAAGAGTACAGACACACTGGAACTGGAAGCTTACAACATCTGCACTGGAGATTTCATTGTAGGGTTTAGGAAAAACTCCACCACCTAAAAATCAATAGGCCCATTATTTTCAATTTCCAGTTAAAAAAGTACTTTCTATTTATATTTTTATTATTTTGTTTTATTTCTTTCTGTGAGGCAGGAAAATAATTTAAGATACAGTAGTTTCTTAGTGTAAAAACCTGTCAGTTTTCCATCTTCATGGCTAACAATAAGGTAAAGAAAAAAAGTGAGGTGTCTTATATAATTTTATGAATCATATTTTTTTTTTTTGTTAACTTTTATAAGCTTCAGTGTTGGTCACCATGAAAAGCTTTAACAACTTCTGAATAAAAAAGTATGGAAATCATTGAAGAAATTTTTAGAGATTCTTCTTTGGATGTCCCACACCTGTCACTGTTTAAGAGGCACTTGGACAATGCAACTTAATGTTCTTTAACTTTTGGCCAGACTATATGACTCTTGTAGGTCCCTTCCATCTGAACCATGTTGTGCTATTTTACGTCAACAGAATCACACTTCGTAACAATATTCTAAGTAACTGGATCTCTTCCAAATGAATTAAACTACATGCGATCATAAGCATTTTTCCGCAAAGCAACTAAAATCTGTGGAAAGCTCTGAAATATTTTCTGACATCCACATGACAACTAAAGTTGGGACAGAGTGGTGCTCAACTCTATTATTAATACACAGGAGAAACAATGCAAGATATAATACCTCCTGCATTTCATATCTTGTCCAATACTACTTCTGATATAGGCCTCAAGAGAAGACCAACACAAGTTTAAAAATACTAAAGCCTACTATAGCCAACCAATACAGTTGCCAGAATAGACTAGGACAGGGGACAGAATGAGAGAGAAAATTAAGGTGAGTAAGCTTAAATACAGAAGGAAGTGCCGGATTTATGGCTCAGGAATTCTGTTTTTCTTGTAGAGGAATAAGAAAACAACCCAGCTCCCAAGCTGGGAATCCTGACCCTTACAGGAAGCTTTCACAAGGTTTTGTGGACTCCCTGGGGGAACAACGGGCAGTGAAGCACGCTTACCAGCTCCTTCCCTGAAGCTCACAGAAAAACTTCACAACCATTTAAAGTAACATAGCATATTGTCTGTGTGTTCAAAGCTGACATATAAGCAACCCTAAAATCAGTCTCACAACTGTCTTAAGATTGTGCTCTCTTGTATTCATCCAGTCTGTGCCTGAAGGTTCTTAGTGTAAAATAATTCCTTATGCAGTCCTGCTGTCTCCAAGCCAATCTGTCACTTTATCCTCCTGCAGACAGTAGTATTTTTTTTTTAAGTTTTTGACCAATTTCATCTACACTGACAGAGGGGTAGAAATATAAAAATGTAATTAAGTTCCTCCAGATCTTTGAAAATGTATAGAAAAGACACAAATCAGAATCCCTTAATAAAAAAGAAACACTATTAAGATAAAATGTGTGGCTAATCCACACAGAGATAAATCCACAGTCACCACAGCAAACATAGTGTATTCCAGTGGTAAGATATCATAAAACATGAGAAGAATGTGAGATTCTGTCAGGAGAGAATGGAACAGAAGAAACATGGGAGACTAAGGGAATCTGAGTTTTATTATTAACACCCTCAAGAAACATCCTGTGGGGATTTTGTTTCTTTCCACCTTGGCATTGGAACCATTTTCCTACCAATGTGCTCTTCACTTTTTAAACGTAACTTAAAGACAATTAGATGAACTAACTCTCAACGAGGTTCCCACAATTAAAACTGCAGGAACTGAAAAAATTCCCACATGAAATGCACTACAACATTTAAGCTTTTAAAAACCAGCACATTATTAATTTGTTTATATTTTTAATTAAGGCAAACTTCTCAGATATAGCAACTGGATTTATAAGTGAGGATCTAAATCAATATGAAACTGTAAAAACTCTGATCAGTGCAAATAGTTATTTTGCCAGTACTTCACTTACCCACCCCATGTCTGTATTCTAAAAATACTTACACTATTTCTCAAACAGCTGCACTACAATGGAGTTCCTTTTAATATAACTTAAGCAAACCAGCATTTTCCTAGTACAGTTACTAAAGCTTACTACAAATTACCTACCAAGACTCTACCTAAACTAAAGGCAGGCAAAGCAAATACAGTGCTATAATACTGCTCCAATATCAATACAGAGATACGAAGATAAAGAAAGAAAGCCAACAAAAAACCTACAAATGGAAAGCGGACAATAAAAGCCAAGAAACATTAAAGCAATTTAGCATCTGCAGAATAGGCAGTAAAAGCACACCAATAAATTACCAAATTAAAATCTGCATGTAATGGAAACAATATGCATTTCTGCATGCTAGAAATTTACCTGAATTATATGAATATAAGCCTTTATCTGGAAAACAAATATTGAAATGAAGTAGTGTCAGGGAAAAATACATGAATCAATACATGTAACAGGGATGTTTATAACCTTAAACTTCCATTATAATTGCTGCTCGAAACTGAAGATTTTGGTATGTTAGGCCACATTGATTCAAAACAATAAAACTCAAGCAGCTAGAAGAAATTAAACCACAAAAATACCAATCACTTCTCTACCAATGTTTATACATAGTAGTCACAGTGGACTACTGGAGATATTACAGCCATTTCCAATTCTGAAATAAAACTGCTCATTTACTATAAGCAAGCGTTTAACTTTCTAAGGGCAAAATGTATATTCAACTAGGCATACAATACGAGCTGCTACACTAAAGTTACTGCACATTGCTATGGGCACCTCAGCAGGAAGTTATTAGCAGAATTTTCCTGAGATGTAGCTACAAAAACTATTTTAAATTTAACAGAATCAGAAGTTATGTTCCAGACAATCCTCTGTCTCCAGCTAGGTCTTGATTTGGTAAATATGTACATACATGAATACCATACCTAGATATCATTGTTATCAGTGAATTTAAGAGTCCTGTTGTGAGCACGATTAAATACTTACAATATGTGATTTATTGTTTGCAATCCTTAAGTCTGGCTGGTTTATGCATTTCAGCTTTCCATGCATTCATACTAGTTTTTCTGAACTTGACAATGTAATAGGATGCAAATATCTGGACAACACTGGAAATATGAATTGTTACTTTGTGTTTGCAGATTTTGTAAATGTGGCTTCCATATGGTAGCATGAACAAGCCTGGAAGTCAGAATAACATGAATAGCTATCTTGCCATTAGCAAGACATTAAGTATGTTTTTATTCCTTACAGTGTTATAGACTGACAGTTCATGAGTAAATGATGTATCTCAGGTGACAAGATGCGACAGTGTTAGAGATAAAATAAGACTTTCAATTATTTGCCAAATGGTTCTGTGAAGAATTCACTGGGTGAGTAGGTATCTCCTAGTCACACTTTTTCTGACATCCAGGTACTATTTGAATATCTAGACCATATTACTACATCACCTATTATTCACATCTTCCATTTATGTTTTCAAATTGGGTTTCTTAATAAACATAATTTTCATGCTCCAGCTCCACAATTCCATTAGGTTATATAATTTCAAAGAATAACAGGGTATTTTTTTATCTTTCACAAACTTTTAGATGTGAGTTTTACTGCATAACTTCTCTAGTATTTGTATTCCTTGGTATTAATCTCTTCCACCTGCAAATTTCATGCAAAACTGACTCTTTTTGTGTAAAAAATTACGAAAAATGGAGTATGAGCAAGTTTTCTAGTTTACTCCAGCAACATCAGAAAGCCACAAAAATCCATTAACACAGTCTTGAAGTTAATTACATAATTAAAAATTACGGACTTTTTGGATTTAACTTCTGGAAAGATCTGCAAAAGTGTAGAGCTTCTTGAAGAGCATGAAGATATAAAAATACTGCAATTATAATGGGAGTGAGGACTAAGGAAGCCATGTTTGTTTCTGTATGATTACAACACAGAAAAGTCAGAATAGTTTTCAACCTATCTGAAAACTTCATCAGAACCATCACACTGCTATATGAGAGCTTATTATGCCTCAACAACAACAAAAAATAATACACACTACCTTTAGCCAGAAAAGGAAGCTACTATATGGACCTACAACTTTTAGAATCTTTTTGAAGGACACCTAACTTGTTCTTTATGAACTGACTAGCAAGGTTGCTTTACTCTATCTGCCAAGTTATTTCAGCGAAGAACACTGCTATCATTATATGACAGAAGAGTAATTTAATAATATAATTCTATCAAGTAACCAGAGCAACAATGTTATAAATAATCAAATACCCTTAAACTGCTTCAAAACAGGTTTTTAAGCATTTTTGTAGTTTAATTAAAATTGTTTTAAATTGTAAATTTAAAATTGTTTTCCATTAAAAAGTTTTTAATTTTCAAGCAGCATAGAATTAATACATTAAATAGGTTAACTTTATTAGAAAAAAGAAAAGTACTATCAAGTAACCAGAGCAACAATGTTATAAATAATCAAATACCCTTAAACTGCTTCAAAACAGGTTGTTAAGTATTTTGTAGTTTAATTAAAATTGTTTTAAATTGTAAATTGTAAAACCGTTTTCCATTAAAAAGTTTAAAATTTTCAAGCAGCATAGAATTAATACCTTAAATAGGTTTAATTTTTTAGAAAACAGAAAAATACTTTGATAGTTTAAGGCCTTTTCAGACACCCTTGTATCATGTTAAATACCTTTTAATTAAAGTATTTAATAAACCATAGATGTACCGTAAATATTAGAAATAAATCATAGGTGTATAATAAATATAGTACTGGTGTATATATTCATATTCTGTGAACAAAATATCTATGCATGCAAACAAAGATAACAAGCCCAATGCCTGTGCTCCGTAAAAGAAATAGAAAAATTAAGGAAGAAGCATGAAAGAGAAAAAATAAGTGTTATTTTTCTCTCTAGCATAAAATTCTTAGAATACATTCATCATTCACAGTCTGTGTCACTGACCATAAAATGCTCCATATTATAATTTGAAAAGAGTCACTGATGCATATTTCCATTACCTACTAGTGAACAGCATTATTATATTTCCCTCAAGTAAGAGTCAGTGACATCATTAAAATCATCCTACTGACTTACCAGATTCCAAAAAAAGTTGCTGAGACAGCAAGATTCTGATTCTGCAGTAAAATGAGATTCCACAGAGTTACAAGGAAATCAACTCCTTTCGTTGGACAACTGGGGTTTGAAATGCAGGGCTCAGATTCCACAGACATTTTCAGACATATTGTATAATTGCAATCAATAGTTATTAAACTTTAATGATTTTTGGTACTACCAAATATACTTCTTAAATGTTTTATAATGCAGACTTGAAAATTTTAACATTTAAATAATAAAAGAGAGGGCTTGAATTAGCAGTTATAATCAACTCATCTGCGATTTGATGGTACAGCCACAGAATCTTCAAAGAAAACCCCTCAGCACGCAGCAATGACAAGACCACCTAAAAATATTTTTTAAAAATTAATATGCAGTGGTGTTGTTTATTTGTGAATTCTGTCTCTCAATCAGTTTTTTCTAGTCAGATGTAATCGATTTTAGCATTTCCCCAGAAAAAGTAGTTCTGACTTGGAAAAATGTACAAAGTTGACAAAAGATGACAAAAACTATTTATGTGATGCAAACACTTTGCTTATGCATTACAGAATATTTTATTCACATCTGAATGAATAAATAAAATTTGAATAAGGAACATTATATGAAGGTTTTTGCACACTATCCACACATTTTGTGGAACACAACTATTCTTAATTTTGCAACTCCACAATTTAAATAACCATTATTGTAATTTTTCTTCATCAAAGTTTTTTTATATTCCTTAAGAATCATGAAACTTAGTGAATGGATTAATCAGTGATGTTAATTCTAAAAGTAACGAAATTCAAACACCCTTTAAAAGAAAGATACTTCACGGACCATTTATTTACCATTATTTTGATCCTGACTGATTTTTCTGGTGTTCAGTTCTTGAAAAAAACACAACTTGATTCATCATTTAAGGTACTCCTATATGTTGATTTCTAAACACTGTAATTTCTAAAAGCTCTTTGACCTTGTTTTCAGCAGTTGACCTCACATAGATCTACTAGTTATCCCTTACTGAGGATAATCAAATTATAAAACTTCCCTTTGCTTTTGCAAACCATATTGTACATTCTCTAGACAATTAAAAGCTCTCTTTCCACTGCTGCACACACCTTTGCTGTAACCAGAGATCTGAAAATGTCTATTTCTACTGTTATATTCACATTTCTTCCCTTGTTTGGGCACTTAGCTGTTGTCTGCATTGTACACCCTCTGCGATATGTAGATTAGTAATTAGGACAGCTTGGTTTTAAAGCTGCAAAATCTTAAACTAGCATCAGTTACTTTTAGTCCTAAATAATCAGGAAATTATTGTAACATTTGAAGTAAAACAAAAATCTGCTTCTAAACCATATTCAGAGTAAGTATAAAACTAAAACAAATTGTTGGTCTTCAAAATACATTCTATCCCAGTATTCTTTGTCAGTTATACAATACCAGCCCAAACTACACAACTGCATACATTACACGGACATAACTGTAAAATATTGAGTAAGAATGTCTCAGAACCAATTTCATGTCTGTTATCTCTACAATCTGGGCTACATGGAGAGGAAGCATTCTTTCCTTTGTAATCCTAGAGTATGAAGTCGACTTGATTTCTGCATCACTTCTCAAAAAATAGTAATACTGACAACTTGCATCTCATTGATCCTTACAACTATGAACACAACATTAAAACACCTAACAACAAGAACTCCAAAATATTCTTTTAAATAATCTTTAATTTTCTGTTTACAATCTCTTTTCAGAAGCAATATAAAAAGAAGCTCAGTTTATCTGCAATTCTAGTTAATGCTATCTGCAGTTCTTAATGTACAGCTGATTTTATGTCAAACTTCAGAGAAAATGAAGTTTAAAAATTCGCTTCAGAATTTCAGCACAGTAAGTAAAACAGACCTACTCAGTACCTCACATTTCATGTAAGGAAAAGTTTAAATTATACTCATTGGATAAAAGTCAGTTTACGAAAATCTGAAGTATATTTAGCTGAATGACCTAGGAAGCCATAATCCTATGCTCTATATTAGTTTCAGTTTCTAAGTAGAATTGTTTCAAAAAAATAAAGAAAAAGCATCATTAGGAAGTTAATGGATTGTATGGGCACAGGAAGGTGGGCAGCTGGTTTAGATCAGTCTGTACCACAACATAATGCCTACTCAAAGTTACCAAGAGATAAATATATGTAGAAACTAAGCTACTGCCTCTGAAAGCTGCTTCATAAAAAATGGCATATGGGGCTCTGTGGGAAGCTTGCACTTTGCTACTGGCAATCTGTAAATATAGGAATTCAGTCTTCAGAGATGACAGCCTGCTCTTCTTCAGGAACACTACAATTCAGTGATATTAAAAGGAGAAGAAAGTGGTAAGTGTAGGTGGTTCTTTTCAACTACCTTTAGAGAATAACACAGAAGTATTGTCTTCAATTATAATATTTATAACTACTTGGCAATCATGAGGATAAGAAAGCTTAGATGTGTAGATGTGTATCTATACAAACAACAAACAACCTTGTAATTCAAAACCTCTCTCTTGTTATTTCTTACACTAGCAATTTTTTGGGATATGCAATAAAGTACTTCATCTTGTAATCGTCATCTATACATAGAGGTATCACAAAAATGAACAAAAGGTGGGAGGACTGAAGTGCTCAGGTTTTGCAGCCCCAGAAATTGAAATCAGCCTACTGTGTAACAGCACATTAAGTGCTACAAGATGTGCTTTGAAAAAGGTAGACAAACTTGCTAGACTTGTTTTCGTTATGGAGAACTTTTCCACATTGTTGTAATATGCCACTGGGTAACATGTGTTTCATATACAAGAGTTATTACTGAAGGACACAAAAAAATCTTCAGACACAAAACCCCAAGATACTGAGTTTAACTTGACATTCCTTTGAAACCTTAAAAAACCTTAAACCAACCAGACTTCCATATGTTGTTAATATATTATAAATATTTTGCTTAGTGAAGGCAACAGTCATAAGATGTGATATCCACATTTCACTAGTCCCCTGGTGATGACATTTAGGGTGGGAAGAGCTTTCTGGAGGCCATCTAGTGCAATACCCATTCAGCCTTGGCCAGCTTATTGCTTATGGTCTTGTACAGTTGAGTTCTGTGTATTTCTAATAGGATATTCCACCACTTCTCTGAACACCAAGAAATACTTTTATTCCCATTTCAGAGGTGTGACACTAATTTTAAAATAATTTTATCATAAATCATAGAATAGTTAGGGTTGGAAAGGACCTTAAGATCATCTAGTTCCAGCCCCCCTGCCATGGGCATGGACACCTCCTACTAAACCATGCCACCCAAGGCTCTGTCCAACCCTGCCTTTTAACTGCTAAATGATTCTGCTGCCTTTGCAGAACTCTGACCTGATGCTAAGTTTCCATTTGGATGTCTCTCCAGTCCCCAGAAAGGATGGATTTTAAATTCAAGAGACCTTGTTCTGTACATAAAAAAGTATCTGTTTAAACTGAAAATTCTTCATGACACACAAGGATTCGAGAAGTGCATGTATCAGCAGGATACTAGAGAAAATCCTTCTTTAGGGGACCCCGATCTCAGTATAAATGCAAATAGCATAATTTATTGTAGGAGTATGTGAATTCTCCAGCAACCACAGTGAACTTCTGACATTGCTTATTTGGCTGAAATGTTTAGAACCTCAAGTTGTCAAAGACCATTCTGGGAACAGTCAAGCTAAATCATCTTCACTGAAAAGCAGACCTTCTTTTTAATAAACATGTTGAAACACTAAGATATCCTTCCCTCTGCATTTCCAGACAGGCATTTAAGATTGCTCAATTGAACACATTCAGTATTAACATTAGTGTTAGTATTTAAAAAAACTTTCAAATTTTGAGTCAACATCATTAAGAAGGTCATCAGTGAAATACTACAATCCTTTCCAAATAAAGCAGTTACACTTTAATTCATTCTTCACAGCAGTTATTTATTACATAGGCAGGAATTATTATTGCAGGACTGAATATTTCCCGAAAACCAAAATTTCACTAATTTTTCATACAGATACTGAAATGTCCAGCTGGTCTGCAAAGTAATTTTACATGGAAAATTTAACTTCCTAAAATGTATTTGAAGGTGGCCAAAAAGATAGAAGAAAAGTAATTTTAAAACTTGAGCAATAGTCGTGGTACTTGAGATGACTGAAGAGAACTGAACTGAAACAGAACGTTTATCTATTAACTATCATGTCTTTCCTTTCTTTGTGAATAAGTATTATCTTACAGCTTGAAGGCTATGCACTGTAACTCTCTGTTAATGTATCCATCTCAGAATATTATGATATGGAGCATTTTAATACTTCTCACCATCCAGTGTACAGACACAAAACCTTCCAACTACGTGAAACACTTACATACAAGGTATTATTTAATAAGAGTCCACATAGAACATATGAAATATCCAAGCTTGTTTGCATGGCTACACATGCATGTATTTCTGTGAGATTGTGTGTAACACACCCACAAACAAACTCATATACAATGACAAAAAAACCCCAAGAATTCTTCGAAACATTTTTTGGTTTGTTGGGGTTTCTTGGTTTTTATTTCTTTAATATCAGTATCAACTGATATTTTATATTGTTAATTCAGTTAAGGATAGCTTTCAATCATTGGCAATACCAAACAGTTAAACCAGAGAAGCAAAGATAAACTAGAGAAACAAGTATTAAGGAAACAGATCTCTACTTTTTAGTATTTCATTCTTATGTACCTATTTTTGTTAGCATATTATATATACTCTATTTTCAAATTATCTACTGATAACATCAAATTACTGTGGAGCAAGTATACCAGATTCTAAAAGAAGAAAATTCCATTAAAAAGTAATTCCTTTTCTGAATGTTACCATTTTAAATAGAATCAAAACAAGGCAACAGGCCATGGTATTAATTTAGTTACAAATTATGATAAATACAGGTCACTTTTTTCTTAAGAAGTATGAGAAAGGTCCTCCACATTCAAACAATGAAAATATAATCATAGTATAGAAGATAAGACTTCAGGATAAAAACTGCACATTGCAAAACATCAAGATAATTTGCTCAAGCTCAGGAACTGAGTTGGGTAGTCTCATAAAAAAAAAAAAAAAACAAAAAAACACAACAAAACAAACCTGGTGTATTGCACAGTGTTCAATATTGCCATTTGTAGCATTGTCAGACTATCAGTAGTCATAATTAATTCAGCTACAAATGTACAAACTCTGACAGCTTCCAATCTACAAGAATTTAATATACTTGACATATTAATTCAAATGAACTACACACAGTGAGTAAAACTAGCAACCTACTTTGTAACCTCCTTGTGGGACTCTCTCCATGGAGCTGTCTGCGTGGCAAATATGGTGAAGGATGGGGAAGTGGCAATGAAGAGACATCATGTGTTTGAAGTTTGTACCAGTGAGGTTCATCATCTAGTAATGCTGTCTCTAACTCAATAAGAATCTAAAAAAGAAAAAAAAAGGTTTAAAGTAGGAAAGCATTACATAACAGAATATTTTACATAGCTATTTTAAATACAGCTATTTTTAAAAAAGGTATGTTCATAATTTTTTTTCTATTATGCACTCATTGTTAAGGACTTTGTCTGAATTTCTATAAAACTCTTCCATTTAGCATGAAAGAAGTTCCTATGCCTTTTACAACCCTAAATGTACCAAAAATCTCCCACAAAACCTTCATTACCTTATGACAATCTTTACAGCATTCAAATATCTTGCAGCAAGAAAGGCACCAAAATTCCAATATTTTTGCAAAATATAGCTGTGGATATAGGGATTTTTTAAAAAAACAGTTTTAAAAGAAATTGAGAAACCATGTGCATGCTGTTACTGAAACAGAACAAACAAAGAATCTCATAACAGTACTATGTGATAAGTGAGAGATCACTATTTGTTTACTATTAAGTGAAATACGGACAAATATTCAGCAATTTAAACCCAGTTTGCTATGCTACATTTAATCATTTTTATCATAAATACTGTACGGGGACATGAATATGTGAGCAACTGTGTTTGTATAACTACCAATAATTGTATACCTCTCCTAAAAATTCACTTTCTTCCTCGCGAACTCGTGCTTGGTCCCAAAGAGTAATTTCTAACATTCGTTCTCTAAACTCTCTCCGATGAACTGGAGAATAAATAAATGTCTGATTCCACTTAGGTTCCAATGTTTTCTTTACTGTTTTTGTTCTTCTTTTATTTTTATCACTAAAAAAATAAAAACACAATTAAAGATTAGAAATGTTCAAAAGACCATTCTATTGTAATAAGCTTATTATGGAAAGTAGGAAATCTTAAATCAGCATTACATTTTGTAGTATTACAGACAGTATAATCTATGCCAGGATTAGTCCTTTATTATAAAATTCAGCATATATATTGAGAGCAATTCATGACTTCATATTAAAAATAATGTTAGGTGATTCCCAGTTCATGTGCCAATTCTAATTTTCAGGAGCTCCCTGAAAACCAGAAAAGCTTTAATATGTTTGTTATGAAATCAGCATCTTATATAACTTTACAAGTGGTTGGACTTGATAATCTCAAAGGTCTTCTCCAACCAGGTTGATTTTATGATTCTGTAAATGGGTTTTCCATGAGGCACAGTCTGACAGTAGAATATGCATGCAGACAACATTGGGTACAATAAAAATCTGCATTTCAGATAAGCTAGCCAGCTGGTTTACTCAGACTTCCAGCTGTACATTGACTGACTCAAACTGGAGAGGAGGAGAGAGCAGCTGTCCCACATGAAGGAATGGTCAGGGAGCTGCAGGCAGTGTGGTGCCTTCTCCATAGGATTTTCCTGACCAATGGCTCCACTGCTGGGAAACCAGAAACCCTGAGAATGAATCTTTTTTTTTTTTTTTTTTTCCAGGAAGTCTGGAAGCAACAGTGTTCTCAAAACAGCTCCCAAAATTCGTTGGGTCACCCCAAAGAGACACACAGGTTGAAGGTCTCTCCTACAAGGTTGGTCTTATGTTGTGGAGGCTGGTAAGGTCTCCATGCAAGGCTACCATGGAACTCCTGACTCTGGCTCCACAGTGTTGTTGAAAGGAATGTGTCTTGCAGAATATTTCTGCTTGAAAGAATTAATATTTTCTTACGGAGACAAATTTCACTGGAAAACACCCACGCTCCTTCTACTGAGAATACTGATGACAAGAGTTCTCATAACAATGCTTAATTTTAAACCTGAGGATTGCTGCATACTGCAGCTGCATACTAATATATGTGATTTTTTTAATATGGCAGTGCAGATACTCTCCATTTACAAACACTCACAAGTGTAATGTAGTTATTTCATTTCTGAACTGTCACTTAGAAGCTGGATCAAAATATTAACTAAGAAATAATATTTTCAGACACATTATTTAAACAAATAATGTAATTACTTTTATTATACTAAAGATTCGTTTGTCCTTGCGAACTGAAGTAAGTTACATTGGACAAGCTATTCCAATGAAATTTGTTCAATCAAAGAGAGCTCAGTATCTTCATCTAATAAAATGCTTGACTTATGTAAGTGCATTTTACCTCTGGCACGTTTCTTTCTACTACACAAGAAATATGTTGTTGCTTACTTTGCTTTTCCCTCTAAGGAAAGGAAAGTAAATTTGTATGTCAAACAAAATCCCAAACAAAACATAAGAGCTCCATAAGACAAATTGCTGATTCTTACATAAGTGAGAGAAAACACATGCAACAATTAAAGAAAAATTTCTTACTACTTCACATAAATGGGAAACACTAGTAGAGCCCAATAAAATTTACTGTTATGTAACCTTTTCTATCTGTATACTTGAATTATTTAATTAAATATTTTTCTTCTATATATTTTTAGTCATTCAGCTTTCATTGTGAAACATTCTGAATGCAGACATTTTTGGTAGCTTTATTAAACTGGAAAAAGCAGATAAGATTATTTAAGTAGACATATTTCTCAGTTTAGCACAGCTTCAGCATCTCCAAACACACCTGAGCAATCTGAATACCTAAGAACCTAGTCAAACAGTTCAAATATTGATGAGCCCAAGACAATCCATCTAAAATCTTTTTATCAACAACGATATAGCAAATTACACAGTCACAGCCAATTTTCTTGTCAACCTTTGGTAAACAGTGAAAATGGAAAAGCATTGTCTTTCAAAATCCTGAACAGCTTTGCTTCCTGGTAAAGTGAACTAGTACTGGAGATATTTAGCGTATTCCTAGTTTAGCTATTAAGAAAAGCAAAGAGTGTGAAAATATAAACAGTAAAGTTACATCAATCTTTTATATACTGAGTCAGGTTGAAGCTTTGAATTATTTGGTTGATACACTACAAAATAAAGGTAAACATGTTCCCTTACTGCCACAATCTTTGGAAATACCAATTAAAAAAATAAAATGTGTAACACATCATTTCCTGTTCTGTTCTTCTTACTGCCTAAATTGAAACGGCAGAAAATCATGCACTATTTGAAGGAACTATTCAGGAAAAAGGATCCCTACCACAGTGCCATAGTTTGATTTTCCCTGAATGCATATACAATGCCAATCCAGATTAATATCAGTCCTGTGCTTCATGGGAAGTTTTCAAGGTGCACCTGGGAAATCTTGGCTGAGTCATCTATCCTGTGATATGAAATCTATGGGTTTCAGCTGCCAAACCTGTTCCTACTTTGCTGTGCAAAAACAGGGAAACCGGAGACTGCTGGACTGATCAGTCCAGAAATGTGTGAATCTAACTTTGTAGAATTTTATTTGCATTAGGCAGGAATAACTGCCAAAGGAAAAAAGGATGTTATAAGAAACTAATAACAATCTTTGCAAATAACAGATCCCCATGCAATGACCAGGGAAGTTGTGAATGCTCCGTCGCTGGAAGTGTTCAAGGTCAGGTTGGACAGAGCCTTGGGTGGTTTGGTATAGTAGGAGGTGTCCCTGCCCATGGCAGGGGGGGGTGGAACTAAATGATCTTAAGGTCACAGAATCATAGAATAGTTAGGGTTGGAAAGGACCTTAAGATCATTGTCCATGTCACCAACAAAGATGTTAAACAAGACCGGACCCAACACCGACCCCTGAGGGACACCACCCGTTACTGGTCTCCAGCTGGACAATGCGCTATTAAGCACAACTCTTTGCATGCGGCCATCCAGCCAGTTCTTTATCCACCGAGTGGTCCATCTATCAAATTGATGTCTCTCCAACTTAGAGTCAAGGATGTCATGTGGGACAGTGTCAAACGCTTTGCACAAGTCCAGGTAGATGACATCAACTGCTCTACCCCTGCCCATCAGCTCTGTAGCCACATCATAGAAGGCCACCAAATTGGTCAGGCAGGATTTCCCCTCATTGAAGCCATGCTGGCTGTCACCAAGCACCTTGTTGTTCTTCATGTGCCTCAGCATGTGTTCCAGGAGAATCCGCTCCAAGATTTTGCCAGGCACAGAGGTGAGGCTGACTGGTCTGTACTTCCCTGGCTCGTTCATTTTCCCCTCCTTGAAAATAGGGGTTATATTTCCCTTTTTCCAGTCATTGGGATCTTCACCTGACTGCCACGATTTTTCAAATATGATGGACAGTGGCTTAACAACTTAATTCACCAGCTCCTTCAGGACCCACAGATGGATTTCGTCAGGTCCCATGGACTTCTATACATTCAGGTTCTTAAGATGGTCTTGAACCAGATCCTCTCCTACAGTGGGCTCAGGGTCTTCATTCTCACTGTCCCCGCGTCTGCCTTCCAAGTCTTGGGTGGTGTGGTCAGAGCATTTGCCAGTAAAGACTGAAGCAAAGAAGTCATTAAGAACCTCAGCCTTCTCCAAA
>JANRGW010044273.1:8301-74915 GCA_024733675.1 Psilopsiagon aymara
TCCTAACCTGGTCCCTAGCTTCCTGGACAACATCCCTGTATTCTTCCCAGGTCTCCTGTCCTTGCTTCCACCTTTTATAAGCCTCTTTTTTCCTTCAAATTTTGCTCAGCAGCTCATTATCAATCCAAGGAGGTCTCCTGGCCCTCCTGCAGCACTTCCTTTTAGTTGGGATGCAACACTCCTGAGCTTGTAGCATGTGATCCTTGAATACCAAGGTGGTTGAAGTCCCCCATGAGAACAAGGTCCTGCAAGTGTGAGGCTGTTCCTGGACGCAGAAGACTTACTCTTAAATAATATTCAGGAAGAAAAGGAGTTGGTAAAAGTCTAGAGATGGCAGTGGCAGGAGGTCCAAACTAGAACAAAGATAAGCTTGGAAAGTGCCCACTGAAGCTGGCTCATATTAAGTTTCTTATTGACCATTCCCCCCAGGTCCTTCTCCTCAGGGCTGCTCTGAATCTCTTCTCTACCCAGCCTGTAGCTGTGCAGTTATAAGTGGTTATTTGTTATTTGCAGTTATTTGTTGCAGTTATAAATGATTATCCAAATGAGGAGGATTCATGATAAAACAATTTAGTGAAGCAATGATACATTTCCTAATTTAGCTACTTCCCGAATGTTATAGAAAAGACATGCACAAGTGAGTGCTAGTAACCTCCCTTTCTAACAAACCTGGCATCGTAAATCTCTCTCCCCTCCCTTTTTTTCCTGTGTTATGGAAAAAATATTTTTAAGAGAAAAGTTACAGGAAACTTCATTCTGTGATAAAAATATTTCATAGAAAAGAGAGTAAAACCTCCCATTTCAGGCTTGCTGCTGAAGCTCATTCATTTTTAAGGGCTATGCTGCAAAGGCTTTGCTCATTCTGTAGAACTGTCTTATTTTATCTCAAAGCATATAGTCTGTAATACTAGATCTATTTGCCATTACTCAAAAGTAAATAAGTATGCTTTTACAAATAATAAATATTTCATTAGTAAACCAAGAATTAATCTCTACCTGTTATCTTAGTTGGGTTTAATGCAACTCTTATTCTTACAAAAGTTACTGAAGTTTTATTTCAATATGTGGGTAGCTGTTCTGGACACTGCGCTTTCCACAGTATATCTGAATAGTTTTGCTAGAACAGACGAAATTGCTGTATCTTGGTGCTTCTCCATGTGAAACAAAAGGCATCTGGATGTTTCTTCTGCTTGACAAACCTTTGCCCAGGTGTATGAGAAGGTTTTCAAACCTTAAGGTTAATAATAGAACAAAAATGTATTGTGGATCTATAAGTCCATTTTTATTTGGTTGGAGGAATGTGCCTTGCATCTTGCTTGCCTGTGAACAATCCCTTCCTTGTAAACAGACAGGAATTTACAGTCTTGGGCTAAGAGAAATGGACATGCACACACCCAAAGGTCATCTACCTATGTGAGAAAAATTAGGAAGAATGCTCCACTTCTGCCCTTCCCTTGCACTTTCATTAGCACTATTTCTAGTCTTCACCTGGCACAAGTCACACCAGTATGCCGCAGGGTATTTGGCCTTTAAGGGACTTTTTCTGTTTCAGGGGCTTTCGTAGATGCTAGCAACAAAGCTCTGCTCCCTGGAGCCCCTGCTCTGAGGAATGGATGTAGAGCCAGCCTAAATTTATGTAGCAGTGGTTTTAGTGGGCTAAAATCATTCTGACATGCCCAAAAAGCATTTTTCTATTGTCTCCCCTGCTGTGGTGTGGGCACCATTCAAGTTACCATTTCCCAGGCAGCGATTTGTTTGGGAAGCTAGAATAGAGATGCATTTCAAGTGTAGAAATGAAGCCAGCAGCATGGTCCGAAAGCTAGTATGCAGTGGGAGGAAGTTTGGATGCTACGTCTCCCTGTCTCTGTGGCAGTAGTGGCCTGGCCTTGGTTAATTTTGTGCTTGAAGGTGTCTGGTGTTACCCTTACCAGTTCTGGGCTCCCCGTGTAACCGGTATGGGGGCCCTTTGACTATGTAAGGGCTACACTTTTGGATGTTTTCATTTCCTGGCAAAGGAAGAGACTGACTTATCGCCTTTTTTATTTCTAAGACAATCTTTTATAAATAGCCTATATTTTAAAGCACTTTCTTTCAGAACCTCTGACCTTTATCTTGATTAAATATTAGCCAATCCCTTGACCCTTCCAATAAAACTTGAAAAGCAAAACTAAATAGCTAACCATTAATCAGCTTGTAATTTTATCAAGGCTTTTCTGACTCAGCAGTTCTGGGTCTTATACTGGTATCAGGGGAAAGAGTGCATTTGTTCATACATTGGGAAGTTTAGCGTGTTGCTAACTACATCCAAGTGAATTCTGTTCATATCAGCCTGTCTAATAAGGTGCTGTGTAAGACTTAGGATTTGTTTATCCTTTCTAATTCCACTACATTTTTCCCATATAGCATCAAGCAATGGAATGGCAGTCACATTTTCAGGTTTAGATTTGCAATTGCACGAACAGACTATGAGGATGTCATGACTACACACTGATATCTGGACACGTGGAAAAAAATACCCAGCTCTCATCATTGGAAAGGCACTTTAACATGCAATCAGAACAAGCAATCATATGAGGAGAGCAGGCAATTGCAAGGCACAACCAAACACCTTGGGTAGATGAAAATCTGGCCTCTAATCTGGTGCTTGAATCCACATCTGAAATGGGAATCACACTAGTACATTCCTAGCTCCTCCTTACACACCTTTTCAGAGTGTTGTGAAAGTAGTAAGGGGGGTTTGAGGTTCTCACATGGTTGATGACAAAAGTGCGTCATTCAGGTGTGAGCTGTTCAGGTCTCCATACAAAATAAAGTTTCCTGCTTGGACAACAGTTAATCTAAACCTGACATTTCTCAGGCTACTCAGTCAAATTAATGCTTTGGAGATCAGATGTGTGTGCCGTGAGGACATTTTAAAAAGAAAGCACAGCTACCTGGAGGAGTTGTAGTTAGCACTGAGAGAACTTTCAGGCAGAAGGTCCTCACCTTTCAGTGCAAATATGTTCTCTAGCACAAAAAAGAACTGAAGAAGAAAAAAAAAGAAGTGGAAGGCTGTAAGTGCATGCCTTTAACAAGAAAGCAAATAAAATAGGGAGGGAACAATACAAATAAATGAACAGGTTAAAGTCAGCAAAAAACCTCTTTGGTTGCAAAAAAACAGGGTTTGCAGCAGCTTAGTACAAGATGATTACTTAATTTTTTTTATTTTTCCTTTTGAAAGACGTAAGTGCCCCTGGAATTTAAGAAGGGAGATCAGTTTTTTATCTATTACAGGGCAGGATGAAAGGCACATTACCCACTAAGGTTTTGTCCTCCTTGAAGCCTCTAGCCACTATCAGAGACAAGATTGTTGCACCAGATAGGTGGACCACAGCCTAATCCAGTTTGGCGTGTCTTTCCCTGTGACACATGCAGACGCTGCCACAGAGAGGAGACTGGTATATCCTGCTCCTAGCATGCTGTGTCCACATTTGACCTCTCTGATTTGAGGAAGCCATGTGTCTGACTTGCCAAGTTGTGAACAGGAAGGTTTCCTGGGTGAGTGCCCTTTGCTTTTACAGAGATATGTATTTACTGAGGGGCAGGGAGGGGAGTCTCAGACTGTTAGTGTGGCTGAAGTAATCACTCCCACCACCCCATTCCAAACAAAGATATCCAAAGATGGGACTTCAGGGAAATGACTCTAAACAAACTTTTTCTGCTCAAAGCTGTGCCAGCAGTCAGGGACTTTACAAAGATTAATTTGCACTAGAATGAAAACCACCTTCCACAGTCCTACAGTTACTGTTCAGATCAACAAAACCCATGCAGTTGCTTTAGCGATCTGCAAGGAAGGACAGCATTGGAGCTAGCCACACAAGACATCATGAAAGGACAGTGACCAGGAAAGGTACCAAAAGTGGGACAGCAAGAGAGGAGGAGGCAGCAGATGCTGTAGCAGATGCACTGCAGCAGGGAAGAGGTGGTGGTAAGGGAGGCTGAGAAGGGACAAGTAGCCACAGAGTCTGCCTGAATGTGAATGAAAGTGCACAATGGGAGAAACTAAAAATGAGAGTGACAAGCACAAGGCAAAGGAAACAGGAATGTGATAAGGGCAGTAGTAGCCTGTTTAATTAAAAGGATTCAGCTGACTTCATGCGGGAGATTTCCATCCCACGCAGAGGAATGGTGATGACATCCCCAGCATTACAATGTAAGGATGAGGGGTGGAGACGCTGTGTCGCCCTGTGAGGAGGCACTGAGTGTGCCTGGGAGAGGGCAGGGGCCTCTCCAGGAGCCTGGAGTCCCACCTGCACTGGAGGCAGCATGACACACAGCTGCCTGTCCAGGTCCAGGCTCGTCTGACCCACTGGCACTTTGTGTTGTTGGTATTTCTGTTGAAGTAACTCTGAAGGATGCCAAAGAAGAATTATGCAAGTCTATTCAATTCTGGAAAACCTGAGAGACCCACTGTCCCCACTCAGCAAACTTTGTCTTCCATGTCTATACAATATGCTGTAGGGAGAAGGTGGAAAGCAAGGGAAGGAGAGATTTGGTTGTGCTTTGGCTAATTAATGAAGTGAAATTCTTAACACCACCTTCTGGACTGGTGAACGGTTGTTAGTCATTACCACTGAAAAGCCTAGGCTCTGATGGGCAAACAAGGAAGGACAGTTATTATGCCCATAACTGGTTATGCAAGGTGGACTCGTGCAATTCATCATCTCAATGTCCCAGTGTTTCACTATATTTAATGGGCAAATAATTTGATATCCAAAAGTCACCTGGGGTGGCACTGTTTTTCCTGGCATTCAGTATATCCTATTCTCTGGAAAGTCTAAGCACAAGCACATAGAGAGCACTGCATCTTCACTTTGAATAACAGAAACAGCCTTTTGGGAGAAAGACTAAAGGTAACAGATTTTTTTCTTCATCCAAATTTCACCTTTCCAAATGAGGCATTGCAAACACAAAGGTCAGTAATATTCATTTGCACCGAAAGAAGTTATGTGTTGACTGTTACAGGCCCAAGAAAGGGTCACACATGAATGTTCTTCAGAATGAAACATCAAAACCGAAGTGGGATAGCCCTGTTCCTGCAAACAGACATGTCCTTAGCCTGTACTAAATGCATTTAGCAGCATTATGTCATGTATGCTAAATGCATAAATGCATTTAGCAGCATTATGTCATGTATGAAGTCAGGCAAGCACGTTCCTTGGGGAGGTTCTACACTATCTGCTATCTCACGTTCCACACTAGTTTGTACAGAGGAGCTGTTCACATCCATGCATTTTTTAAACAGCTCTATTAGATAGTTATATGCATTTCACTTCTTCCTACCCTCTCCTGTTTCCTTCTGTTTTTTGTGGACATCCACATGTTAAAACAACTAAACCTTGAAGCCCTGCTTTTAGCTCAGAGGGCTGGGCAGACTGACTTTCCTGAAGTCTAGAACCAATCTGGACTGACATGTAGGCAGAATACTGAATCTAAACACCCTGTGTGATTCAGAGGATTTCAAAGTTTCCTAAAGGATTTAGATGGCAATGACTTCAGTAGAGAAATAATTCGGTTAAGAAAAGGGGGTGCCAAATGAGTTACTGAGTGAGCTTTCTGTCATCTAGAGGAATCCTTTAATGCTCAAAGCTCAAAAGGATTTATGAATATTATCTACTCAAAACAAAAGAGAAGATGAGCAGCTCTCTTCCATGAAATACGCGCATGCTGCAAATGCTCAGCTGGGTTATAAATGCCTCTTTTAACGCACCAAGGAACTTTTATTTCCTTGATTGCCATCTAGTGGAAACTCTGCTGTCTGCATTGCATTATACATTATAGCATTTCCATTTCGGAGCTTATTGAGCTGTGCAGACGATGGCACCATTGAAACGAGGGTCAACTTATCACGCATGTTTTGTGCTTTCTAAATTAAAGCCAGGTCTTGCTAGGTCGAGAGATTACACAATAAGTAGCAGAATAGCACAAGTGTTTCTGAGAAACTGATCTTTCACTGACTTCTAAATGGTACCAGCAAGAGGTGAGGTATCAGGATAGAAGGGCTCAGGTCGTAGATTATTCATGAGGGACAGTTACTGAGCAAATGGCCTGGTGCCAGCTAGGTGAAAACCAAATCAAACATTCATATTAATATGTCTCAGGTGTATTTTCTTCACTTGGGACAATTGCATTTAGCAGCTTAATGTTGTACTGTTTGAGATTACAATAACTGCATTGTGTTGCTGAAACTGTGAGGTGATATAAGTAAAAATGCTATTGATTTTCTCAATCTACCTGTGCCATTCCTTTGGGTATCACAAGTCTCTGTAAGATGTTCTTTGAAAACATTGTGAAATGACAATTCCAATTTCTGAGAAGTACCAGAATAATTCATTTTGAGAGTGTTCATTCCTGTGGAGACACCAGGGTGCTGGTTAGATTCCTGTGATGTTTTTTCTTGCATCTTCCATGTCTTTCCTTCATTTGCTTTCCTTCAAGAATTTTATTACATTACACACACAGAGACCTTGAGAAAGCCGCTGAGTTTCCAGCATTGTTCCAGGCTTCCTTATATTGAAGTCCTGTACTGCCAAGCATTTTGGCACCAAATTAGTGTTCCTACACCATGTGCTTGTATCCACTTGTCTCTCCCTTTCTCATCAGCAATAATTCACTCAATTTCCCTCCTGGGAGGGAAGATTTCTCTTGCAAGATTTCTCTTGCTTCCATCCTGATGTGCTTCATGTAGCGTGATTCAAACCTTGCTGAAGCAACTCATGTTATTCAGGGGAGCCCATGGTGATGCTGGAAAGCAAACAAAAACTCACTATTTGGAAGCCTTGAGACACTGTGAGTATCAGCAGCCCATACAGAGAGCTGCTGGCAATTACTGTCAGTAATTAAGAAAAGTGCTTCCCTTTTGCCTTTAAATAAAAATGCATGAAAAGAATTTCTAGAAGTTTCCCAGGTAAGCTGCATAACTGAAAGCTTTTAATTTTTGGTGTATTAATAAAGAAAGCTATCTTCAGGACACAGTTTTTTAATGTCACCTTTTCCTGTAGAGGAAAACAATAGTGCTCAGGAGAAAATAAAAAGTTCTGTATAAAAAAGCTTTGCTAATGTTTTTCCTTCTTCCTTTTTCTTCTTTTCAAATAAAGATATGCAGAGCCTTGAGAAGCTGCTAAGGGATGCAATAATATATGGGCAGCCTCGAAGCCACAGAGCATGGAGAAAAATTATCATCCTCGTGGAGGGCATTTACAGGTATGTTTGTGCTTTAGAAACGTGAGTACTTGTTATCATTTCTGATGACAGAATGATATACCGAGTGAAGTGGATGTCACTCTGAGAGAAATCTTAATGATAGTGGACATTAAAACAACATTCTGTGATCTTATAGATATGTTGATTTTCATTGCATCAGTCTGAACTCTGGATCCTGCAGCTCCGGTTAGGTCCTGTGTATTGTTCTGAATGATGATTTAGCAAATCACCACAGAGTGGGAGATGTACTGTGAGAGCAATACAGCTCTCACAGCGTCAGCTGGTGTGTGTTGTCACAGCTGTGATAAAATCCATGGAGCTGTAGTAGGCGAGGAATTTTGCTAAGTGAGTAAGCTGAGTTTTCTAGAGTTGTTTGTTGTGCACAGGCAGATCAGAAGACAGCTACTCAGAATTAATTAGGTTCTACATGCCCAGTTCCTACCCAGCTGTTGGAATCTAAAAACTCAAGCTGAACATAGGCCATGTGATATCAGCACCTTTCTGGTAATTAGTACTGGATCTAATAGACTTGTGCTTTGACAGGAAAAACAATTAGAAGATTGGCTTTCAACGAATTATCTAGCCCCAGTCCCTGGAGGAATTTGAGTGAGAGACGTGCCTTTGATAATCCATCAGATAATACAATCATCAATAATACCATGTAATTACAGAGCATCCTAAGTCAGATAGCTCCAGTTCACTAGCGTGGTGCATCTTACACCAAATCAGAAAGGCAAACCATCACTAGAGTTGGGCAGCAAAGCAGAGGCACCAGCCAGTCTCACCACCCTGGGATTCATCCTGGCAACCATTCAAGGCATGCTGCTGGAGGATAGCCATGGGGCTTGTGGGTGGCACAGAGTAGGAACCTCTGGTGGACAGGGAGCTGGAATGGGAAGAGGCAGAGAACATGAAGAGGAGGGAAGGGCTGAAGAAGCAAGGATCTAGACAGTGACAGGGTTTGCAGGGATCTAGGTAAGGATACTGTGGCAGTGGCAAGAGGTGGGGAGTAGGAGAGGGATGGTTTGTGGAATAGTGACATCTGCACCAGAGAAAAGGGAACAGGAACGATTCATTTACAGGATGTGACATGGTGTATGAAAGCAATATTAAACTTTATATGTAGGAACCATGTCAAATGTTGCTGAAATACAGCCAGTCTGGATGGGTAGTGGTTTATGCCGTTTTATTGAGAAATGCTAGCACAGCTGAGCTGATTAGCTTTTTTCATAAGGAATCCTACTACAGTCTCTCATCATCACAACTTCATAGCTCTCAGTGCTCTCTTTTCACTTAACATTTTCCATCTGCAAAGGGAGCAAATCAGTCCTTATCTAAACACCTGTCACTCAGAGCTGAAACAGGTCAGCAGCACATCAGCTGATCCAAAGCAGGCTGAACGTCTCCTTTCAACCAGAATAAACAGAGCAAAACTGCAAATAAACATAGCTTGGCACTACTAAAGGAAAACTCAGATTTAAGGACTTTGATCATGCGGAAATTAAGTGGACCACCAACATTTTACTGACAAATGTCCCCATCAGTCACACTGCCTGCAGGAAATGCTCCAGCTGCTGAGCTTCACTCACTTTTAAATCCTTTATGCTGTATATTGACCACTAGGGAGCAAGAACGTAGACTGATAACACAGAAGCATAGATGAGTCCAAGCACTGGGAGAAACCCACTGTCAGTTATTTTCAACTATAGTAACTATAACTGTATTTCAAGGCCAGGCTGGACAGAGTCTTTGGTGACAGGGTCTAGTGTGTAGTGTTCCTGCCCATGGCAGGGACATTGGGACTAGGTGATCTTAAGGTCCTTTCCAACCCTAACTATTCTATGATTCCATGATTTCCAGATGTATATTTGTTATAGCGTTTCCTTTTCCTCCCTAGTTTTGCAGTTCATTTTCAAAGATTTCATTCTCAAAATTTCAAAGATGGAACACAAAATAAAAACACGTTAAATCTCTGAGAACCTCACTAAAACTGAACCATGAAGCTCCTTCAGCCCCATAAGGGCTAAATAATGTTAAGACCGCTCATGCCCTGAGTTTCTATGCTTGTGAAAGGCATGAACTTTAAGAAAAACAAAGCTCAGGTCTCTAATAGCCCCCACTGGAAACTGGCCCTAGCAGTAGCTAGGTTGGTTGGTTGGTTGTTTTCATAGCCTAAGCAGATCAGAAGTTGAAGATTGTGGTTTGGTTGCAAAGCAAGTCTGCTCTGACTGGAGGGAGAATACCACCACACCCCACCGTGCTGTGTCCTGGCATCACTGCCAACCCGAGATGCACACAGCTGATCTTTCCTTACAGCATTACTGGCAAAAGGATTAGGCCATGCAGTCCATTTCAGCAAGTAGCTAACAACATTTCATATGCAAAAGAAAGTATTAGAAATACTGTCTCTTTTTTTCTGTGTGCATGTTCTTTCTTTTCTTGGCCTATGAGTTTTGAAAGAGACTAAAATTTTCCAACCCCACATTGGCTAATGTTGGTTTCCTTGAAGGTTTGCCAGATCCTGAATTAACATCCATCCAGAGGGTTTAAGAGGAGGTAGAGTGTGGTTAATATATGCTTCTTACAATAGTTAATCCTGCTTGCTTTCTTTTTTTTCCTTAAAGGACTAAAGTTATGCTTCAGGGGCAGCTAATACAGAATTGAAATAAGTTGGTCAGAACTATTCTCCAAGTTAAAATACCTTGGACTTGCAAGTATGGCTTGGCAAATTTTGACAGCAATGCGTTTTCCAGAGATGCAGAAAAAACACTGAGCTTTATTTTTTTCCTTCTTTTAAAAAAATGTTATTATATGGGACACCACGGTCTTAGCGCGATGCAGTTGATGGTATGGAAAAAGAAATTGCCTTCTGTTTCCATTAGGAGTATGCAAAAGTGTTTACACTGTGCATTAGCCTGGACTTACCAGCTGGCAGAATTTGAAAGGGGTCATTGTCAGCCAACATGAGCATTTTTGGAAATCAGGTTTGTGTTTGAAACCAAAAGCTGCAGATTTTGCTTGGTTACAACTGAAGGCAGAATTGGCCCCTTGTCTTGGTAACCACTCAGACTACATATCAAGTAAATAGTAATAAGTATATATTTGTTTGCTTTTTAATGTTTCTATTGTATTAAAAAGAAAAAAGTCTTCAGAAGTAATTGCAAGCACTAGTGAAACCTGGTTCTTAATTTGACTGCCCTAGGAGCAAATATATTCCATTTGCATTCCAAGCTGAGAGAGATCATCTAGCTATCAATCTTCAGCATAAAAAGCATGAATAAGTTTTGGCAGTGTCCAGGGCACAAGTTAAAATGACTTGCAAAATCATATTTGTATTATTTGAAATTCCAGTTAATGTTTTCCTTGGCTTCTACGATTTCCAGTTCAGGATTAATCAGTTACTGTGTTCTGATATGGTCTGTAGTAGGCTTCTGCTCTCTTGCACACATATTTAACTAGGAGTCAGATAGGCCAAGGCCCAGGGCAGGAGTTATGGGGCACCAGAAACTGATCAAAAACAATTGTTTTTCATTTGGTTTTTCCCTGCTTTTAATTTAATTTGGGTATTTTCCCTTCCAGCTAAGAAAATAGCTCTCCTATAAGTTAGATATTGTCCAGTGCCTGTTCACGTGCATTAGAAGTTCCTTGGGATTCAATACCATAGGAAATTTTTCAGGGTTATTTTTTATTTCCTGAGATTAAGTGACTGGACTTCCAGAAAAGAATAGGGTGACATTTAATGTCTTTGGCCAGGAACCAGCATTAAAGTTTATCATTTCTATCGTTTCATTGTATGGGCTTATATTTGAGAGCAGGATTGGAAGGTTTCCTTAAAACTATTGCCCTGAACTACAGAACAGATATTGCTCTATGAATGTGCAAGGTTTATGCGAGAAAACAATACCTAAAGTAAACATTAACATGGAATGCATACATCTTAGGAATAACAGGTCGGGAAAGGAAGGATTTTCCCAATTAGAAATTAGCCTGGAAGGGGAACAGATAGAGTTTTTAAATGTTGAAAGGGTAGTGGTGCTATAGGACATGTTTAGAGGCATTGAGTGTTGCAATTATGAAGAAGATACTAGGTTGAATACCAGTAAATTATTTTCCTGACAGAAAAAAAATGAAACTGTGGTACCACAGTCTGATGTAGAAAACTCTTTTTCCCAAGAAGTTTCAAAAGAAACTGGACAAAACCCATCAGCATCCTGTCAGGAGCAAGCCTGTGTCCCAGGCAAAGAGGCCAGTACAAGTGCACACCTCTTGTCTCTCACAGGACCTGGTTCCACAATTCATCAGGAAGAATCTCAATGGTTTGGCAGAAACTGAATCCGGCTTCAAAACTCAGTGATGCCAAAATTTTAGACTATCTCCTCGTGTCTGGAAGTAGATTCCAACTAAGTGTGTATTGAAGCAAGCTTTTGTGCCTGCCCACCAAACAAGGGAGATGAGGGTCAGCTACAATTCAGTTTTACATCCCTGCCACCAAGCTACAAGACAGGACAGAATAACACATAATGAGAACATCTGGCCTGGGCAGAGCCACCTTGCGTTCATCTACATCCAATTTTTTTGATGTACCCTGTGTGCTTTAGCAGATCTGGAAACAGATCAATAGCTTTGTACAAGTAACACAATCAGACTGAGACAGAACGATTACAGTTCACTGCTGGTTCTCTGGTTTAAACTCATACGACATCTATATTTACTGAAGGATCCAGTAAACCTTCCATTTGGGCTACCCAAGGGGTTATGTGAAGTGAGCTTTATCTTGGAGCAATTCTAAACAGAGCAGCATTCATATCACAAACGATCTACCAGGGTCGAAAGAGGGACCAAGAACAGAGCAGGCAGCTGAATAGCTCTCATCTCTGCCATCAGGAGGGCTGAGGCCTGTTTGAATGGCAGCACAGAAAACGTACACAAAATCAACAGTGCTTTATCTACTGTATGGACACTTCAAGGGCATGTTAGGATCTCTGTCAACTATTGTAACGTTTATGTCAGCCAGCATCTTTCAAGAGCAGTAAATCAAGACTGAAACAGAATACAAGTGCCTTCTTTTGCTAAATAGTTTAGCGTTCAAAGAGAATTCTCCTACTCACATGAGAAAGAAAAGTTTCTCTAAATTCTCTTAATGGTTAGTCTTGCACCAGCCATGTACCAGCTGTATGTATTCTGGGATTCAGCAACAACACAAATATGCAGCAAATCAAGCTCTGTATTTTTAATTTACTGTTTTCACTCTTTTTTAAGATAAATGCTTTTGCCCATCTGAATCTCCATGACCCACTAAGCTTAATGACATCCATGTAAATGTGGAAAAAACTTCTCTTCCTAGCTGATCTGCCCCTGTACTGCTGGGAGGTGGAGGGTGGGATACGTATTCACTTCCCTGTTTAGGGATTCTCCATGGCACCACTATCACTCTGGCCATATAGCCAAACTATAGGCTGACCAGACACAGCTGAAAGCTGCCATCTCCAGCACACACAATGTGCCAAGCCCACCACTGGCTCAGGATCATTTTTAGCTGACTAATGCTCTGACTCTGGGCTATGTGAGGACTGCGGGCTCTGCTTTAGTATTCATTAGGAAAATAGCTGTAGTGGTTCAAGTTGCTTCTCACCCAGCTGCCAAATGCCACCTGGGAAAAGAGAGAAATACCAGTCTTCAGAAGATCGCAGCACAAGCCCACCCTCCTTTACTGCAAGAGACCATGGTGTCAATGTACAGCCCCAGAGCTGCCTCTTTGTATGGCTGGGCAAGACGAAAGGGCAAGATTTACCGGCAGTCATCAGACAGCCAAAAACATGCCTCCAGGCATATGCAGCCAGACTCTCTGAACCTCCCAATATGAACAGCACAAGCAGTCCTTGTCCATGGCTGCTCCCCCATACTGTTCTTTCAGACAAATGGAGACTCGCCTATGGGCAGGTCTCCTTCAAAACTGGAGACAAGTGGACTCAGAAGACCAAAGGATGAAGAAGGACTAAAATTGGCAAAGACTTCCTAAGTGGTAAAAGATCATCCTGCTCCCTTTGTGGTACCAAACTTCCAGCTGCATAGGATGGCTTAGAGTGGCAATAAAACAATCTGTGAAAGCCATTGGCCTGCGATCTAAAAATTGCCAAAAAGTGTTGTTGGTTGCACTGCTCTTTTGTACAATTTGGGAACAAACTCAATGTTTCTGCTTTCTCTTGTAGCATTCACAATTGTATAGACCTTAGCCGCAGGCCTTAGCCATGGAGCACTGGTTTTCCTGGCACACAGTGCACTCATTTTATGTTTTATAGGAAGTATTTAGCATTTAAAGACCTGCTCACTAGAGCTAGTGGAAGAGAACATTTTTAACTCATTATGAAATGAATACTGAGTGCGTCAGAGTATATCCAAGCACAGCCGCAGTCATCTCACAAAGGCTTTCAAGACATAATAGTCTTCACAGAGACACTATTGATACTTCATTTTATGAGATTACAGTGTATTTCTTATTTATCTCCCTGGGTTTCATTTTGCTGTACACCTCTTCTGTGCTTTCTAACTTAATGATGTGATTGCCAACAATACAAAAGATTTATCACTTTTGTTATTTCTACAAATCTTAATATACCATTAGTGTAAGTTCAGAACATTTCCTATTCTTGCACATCTATAAAAAAGTAAAAGGAAAAAGAATGGAAACATTTTCCTTTTTGAATATTAGGTAGCAGGCTACATCTCCTAAGACATACATATTAGGAGCAGCAATTCGCAAGAGCGGATTTGAGCTCCCTTTTCTAATCCCCGATTCTGTCCACTCTGAAGACTGGAGCGGCTTACAGTTCTTGCTGGCTTCATGTGGCCCATCTCTTCTATATGTTAGACCAAGCTCCTCTGCACCAGAGTAATTTGCTCAAGAGCTGTTACCCCCAAATATTACCACAGTAGCTGATGATGAAGTAAGCAAGGACCAGACCAAATTTGAATCATAGAGTAGCTAGGGTTGGAAAGGAACTTAAGATCATCTAGTTCCAACTACAGGGGTTCCTTATAGCTCATTACAGTATTTGTTTGGTAATGAATTGCAGCGTGTTTCTTTGGGTGAGTATTTCCCCCCTTGTTTTATACCTTTTCTTCTCTTTTGTGGAATGTTGAAAATTTGCATCTTTTTGTTCAGCATCTTTTTGACTGACGTTGATTGTTTGAATTCTCAAACTCACCTGCAGATGGGAAAAGGTTGCAACTTTTCTTTGAACTGTAAATACAAATTGAGGTTCCAGAACATCTTTTTTGGACTATGACAATTAATTACTATATTTTCTGGCAGTATCTTAAAGAGAAAGTACAGGATTTGTTGTGCATCCATAATTCTCTCCATCCACAGCATGGAAGGGTCCATCGTGCGCCTGCCAGAGATAGTCTCCTTAAAGAAGAAATACAAAGCCTACCTCTACTTAGATGAAGCTCACAGCATTGGTGCAGTGGGAGCATCAGGCCGAGGAGTTGTGGAGTACTTCGGTATGAACCCTGATGATGTTGATGTATTAATGGGAACATTCACAAAGAGCTTTGGCGCAGCTGGAGGATACATAGCTGGCAAAAAGGTAAAAAAGGAAATGCATTTTAACATCAGGGAGGGGAACAAGGAAGTATCTTCTTTTATGTGTTATGTATTTCATCTTCTTATTATGTATCATATGTTTCATTACCTTTTTGCACAGACTGATTTACAGGAGCACTATTCTAAAGTTAGTACTATTTTTGTCTGGATCGCAAATGCGCATCAGTTAGACTTTCTAATTTTTGTCTCATGTTCATATTATGTAATTTGGTGGGGTCGGGTATTTCTGTGCCACCCTGATGATTGTTGTTTGTCTTGGAAATGTTTAGACACGTTGTGGTTGGCTAAATATACTTCACTACATTAATTTGCATGCAGATTGCTCATTACTTTGTTTCACATTTGTAAACAGTCTGTGAAGCAACACAGAGAGATTAAAGCCACAGCTTCATCTACTGATAATAAAATTCCTAAACAGTTGTGGATTGTCATAGTTGCATTTTTTAGGAGGATGGAGAAAGAGGGTTACTGAGGGCCTTTTGCAAAAGTAAAATCTGTGTCCTCAATTGCTCTGCATACATTAACAAAGCAACCTCTTGCCAACAACAGATGTCAACAAAAAGTAGAGCACTGGGGGTGTACAAGAAGAGAAACATAATCAGCACCATTGTGAAATGTCATCAGCTTTGTTGCTTGACAGAGATATGAAGTGGCTGCTGATTATTTACCCTTTTCATACCCTGCTGAATGTATTTTTTAAGTAGTTTCCTGGATGAGTAGGAAGCCTGTTTAGACAGCCCATATGGTTGTTGCCAGGATAACATTATTAAAAGTAGCACTTGAGTAGAATAAAAGGGCTGTAAGAAAGTATAAAGTGTGTATTTCTTACTGTCTTTTTTTGGTTTGCCCCTGAAGAACTTAAAACAGGCTACCACAATGCATCAAGAATCAATTTTCTTTGTTTTCTTTGCTTCTTGAATCTGTATCTGAGGGTTTTACTCTCACCAAAGACTGTGTGACTAATGTATCTACAAGTTACAGGAAAGTACAAACCAGTGAAAAGCAGCCTAAAGTAATTGATCATCTAATCCTTGGCAGTTTCCTTTAATGAAAGTGGGTCACTCTTTTCACACCTGTGTGTGTCACTAAGCTTTGCCTCAGGTTTTCTGGACCTTAGTGGCAGCTGCTCACCCGACACACTTAGCACTCCTACATCCATTTCTGCAGCCAGAAACTCACTGTGGCAGTGTTTATTCTGCATCAGCTAGAGCAAGGAAGCCTCGTCAGCTATTTGATCAAGCCCTTAGGATTACAACTGCAATATAGCAATGCATAACTTGTGTAACATTATGTAAACCTTTATCCTTAACATTAGAGTTACTGCATAGACTCTTACAGCTTTTTTTGGCAATAATTTATGTTAGTCTTTAGGGTTTTTTTCAGGTGATTTTTTTTCATAAAAGCCAGTTTTCTTTCAAGCCTCATCTTTTCTCACTAATTTGCATTCAGCTTAGAGTGTTGTAACTCTTACTCTGGTATTTCGTATTGGGAGGTATAAGCTGTCATAATAATGATGGTCTTCGTCAAGGGCTCTGTTCCTTGATTCAGGACAGTGCTGTAGATGTGCCTATAATCATCAATGCTTTTTCTAGGAGCACAGATTGTGCTTTTAGTTACACAAGGAAATGTTAAAGCAGTTATACCAACTCTAAGATGACTGACCCTGCCACACTGATGGAAAGTTTCAATTGAAAGATTTACATGCTAATAGCCAAAGATAGATCCCAGTAAGCTTGGTTTTCCTGTCTTGTGGCAGAGGAACTATACTGATGTCATACAGGATTTTCTTCATTCCCAGAGACAAACCATGCAGTATTTTAAGCGCAACTGTTCATTGGCTTTTAAATGATTTTGACTCCTTTATAGTAAGTCTTAGCACAGAAGTAAACATTATTCTACTCCAGACTTTTGTTTCAGGTGTAATTGCCCCACTTACATGGTAAAGTATTTGCATCTTCCTGATGTTTCTTCAGGCCATGTAGTAACAGTAGCAGCCAAGAAAGCAAACCTGTAACTGGTGAAACATCCTCTTCCTTTCACGTGTTCTCACTCCAGCAGTAGTTAAGAGGGAGATCTGCTGTTTGACCAGCTCAAAGCTCATTCATGCTTTGTTTTGCTTGTGTAAGGACCTTGTGGACTTTTTACGAACTCATTCTCACAGTGCTGTGTATGCCACATCAATGTGTCCACCCGTAGCAGAGCAAATCATCCGGGCAATGAAATGTCTCATGGGACAAGATGGGACAACACAAGGTAAGCCACCTTCTTTAACTTCACTTAACTGCTACTGTATAGAGCATCTGCTGTGTAGAGGCACGCACAAAATGTCATCCAGCAGCACAGTATGGCAATACAATGCAAAGGAAACAATTCTTACTGTAAGATTAATATCCAAATCATCATATTTCTAAGCAGTATCAGCTCTTTTTTTCCATGCTCATCCACATACAGCAGGAATTGAAATATTCTGGAATTCTGGCTCCACAGTTGCCAGTCCAATCTGCACCAACAAATAGAAGTACACAAATTGCCCTTGGAGCAGATTGTCTGCCTTTGTAGGAGGGGTTCATAACAGCATGCCCTCATTTATGTGTTAGATGCTGCCAGCTTAGCTTCTTCGTAAGTGTGAACCTTCAAAATGGCAACAACTCAAGCATGGAACAGAATTTCAAAACAGGTATTGTATGATAAAATAATAGTATGAGAATGTGAAACATAATTCCTACCTCACTCAGGCATTGATTTTGGTATCTTGAAGTACATTTTGTCCCAGAAAAATTGAGTACTTGGTGTATTAGGTTTGTCTGTGCTCCTCTCCTGAAGTTAGAGATGCAGCTACCATCCAGTCCTCTGTTTAACATGCTTTCTATGCAGCAAACAAATCAGCTATGTGACAGATCTATCTGCTACTGTTTCAGAGTGATACTGCTGTGTGTTTAGTGTTCTAGGACTTAAATCGCAGCTCAGAGAAAAGCCGATGTTTCGTGTTGTTTTTTGCCCAGAAAACCTAAGAATTGTGTGATTGTGTAACGTGCAGTGGGAGATACAGATTCTGAATAGCAATCTCATTTTTACTGGTCCAGCAGCACTGTTGCTGTGCTGTTCTATCTTACCTCCCGTAGGAGTACCAGAGGATTTCTGTATTAGCCCTCCATGATTGATGTGGTTAGGGTAAGGTTGGGAATTGAAAGGCAAAAAGGCTATGTGAGAGCAGGTACGATGCTGCTTTGCACTATTCTGTTGCAGCGCCCTAGAGGGCAGTTTCAAACCATGATAGACACGAGGCCATAAAGACGTTTATCACAGCCCTTCAGTGAGGCCAGAATTTACAAGGACCCAGTGTACAAAAGGAGAGATAGAAAATTCAGTGCCAAATTCTGCCGAATGCAATAACAAAGTGCAGCAAAACTCCAGTGCAATGTGTAAACAACAAGGTCACGACCATGGAAAATGATGCTTTTGTCATTTTGGCAGAGAAGTCAGTGTTACAAGTGTTTCCAGCTCGGAATTTGAAAGGTCAGGGTTGTGCATGCTAATGTCTATATCCTGTTCAATCTAAGAGAGCAGCTCTGACATGTTTCTTCTACCTTGGGGACTATCTGGGCCTGCAGGCTGTCCTGCTGGGCTGCTCGCCGCGCCAGCTATCGGAGATGCTTGCCGTCAGAGGGCAGTCTCGGTCTTACACTGAGCCTGCCCAGGAGTTACCCGCTTGCGGCTCACAGAGATGCGGCATGTAAAGTATTAAACATGCAGAGCATTTCCAAACTTTCAAAGCCTCTTAAAAGTGATCTTCATCTAGCGTGATTTTGCATGCAGTTCAGTGCAGGCTAATAAGAGAACTTGGTTCAAAACGGAGCCTTTTAAGATGTGCGTGTCTGACTGTCTTAGGGCTAAGAGTTTGCAGCATTTTCTCTTCCAGAAGCATTGTTTAATGACACAATGTTTATATTTCTGCACAAAATAAGTGCTTATTAAGCCTTCTGCAAATCCTTTCTGAAATAAATTAGTGTTCTGTTATTTTTTAAAGATTTGCCTTGTAATACAAAATGCAAATGGATAGAAAAACAAACGAATAAATCATATATCACAACTTAGAGCACTGCAAAAAGGCTAGGGAAACTGGCTATGATGTGTAAAAATGTTTCTTGTCCTTCTGAGCCAGACTCATTATTTTAGTCTATTGGGTTTTCTTTCATGTGGGACTCCCTTCATTAGGCTGTCTTGTGGACTACAAAAAAACCCCACAACCCAAAACACAGGAAAAAATGTTGTGCTGGACCACACTACAGTGCTGCTTTGGCATCAGAGAGAGGAAGGTGGTGGCTTAGAAACAAGGGGGGAATGAAGGGAGAGAGCACTGTCTCTTCTTAGATATTTTTGTTTCCAAGGACAACAGCAGCCTTGGCTGAGTCCTTTTGTTCCACTCTCATAGGAAATGGTGAATCCTGCATGTGAGCCATCATGCTATAGAACAAGAGCTGTATAGCAGAGACACCTAGCAGAGGAGCTTCGAGTGAACCAGAATCACTCCAGGGTGGTATTGCACTCTTTGTCCTCTGGAAGCTTGTTCAGTTGATAAAAGGGGTTTATTTTGCCCTTTATTTCAAACGGCATCCTCTTCTTTAAGGATGATTTGAGGAATCCTTTATAAGGAAATGTCTGCTGATAGCTTGTCCTCTGGAGGGCATTTCCAAAGGGCATAAAAAAAAATACTGGGAATGTTCTGGAAAAGAATGAGTTTAGAGTTTGCTAAAAAGTTTTATTTAACTCTACAATGCTTCTTGGAAAGAGTGTGAAATAATGCGATGACAAATTTGTTAACCCGGCATGCTCTTATATCTGAATTTCACGACTGAGTCCCTGGTAGATTAATAGAAAACTAAGAGAAGGAAGACCAATTTGGTCATTTAAACTGCTGCTCTGAAAACTCTTTATTCTATATTTTTTAGCACTCCACACAGCCTTCTCTTCTATTTTCCCAGGTATCATGCTTTTATATTCCCTTCAGTTTCTTATTATTCTCCACTAATTAGTTAAACAGCTGATCTGGAAAAGACTAGCATAGGTGGAATAATATAGTAGGTAGTGCCAGGGGCCAGAAATACAGCAATAGTGCTTGTGTTTATCCTGGTGTGTATCCAATTGATTGATCTCCCATATTTGCTTCCTTTATTTTCAATTAGCAGGAATCTGGTTGTTTGGAATCTGGGTTTGTATTTCCAGGATAGGATCAGTGTTCTGGAGCTTGACTGCAGGATATGAATAGATGTTTATGGACACAGGGGGTACAGTTTCATTACAAGAAAGGAACAGGTTAGCACTTTAAAGATAATTCTATGAAATCTAAACCATTTAGGTGGAAATTATCCAGAGCAGGTGTCTCTTTCAGGTTACAGTTTTCTCATATAACAGAAAAGTTTCAGCCCTTCCACAGAAGAAGGCTGGATATGCACATAGGGGTTTGATAATCTAGGGGAAAAAAAGGGGGGGAGTTAAAAACGATTCTTAACAAAATCCTTTTCTCCTAAAGATCTTCAGTTTCTCCAGGCTTAGGGTGGAAGATTTTGGCTGTGGCAGCCAAGTTTGTAATTTTTGCCATGTCTATGAACTACCATCTGAGTCTTGTGATGTTACAAAAATCAAAAAAAAAAGCTATATTTGAAATATATATTGACAAATCTAAGATTCACTGAGTGAAGGAGCATCTTCCAGCTCAGTTTGGAGGGACATGAGCAGAGCATCCGTCATCTGGAGCCAAGGCAGAGGAGTGGGGCCCTGAGCACCTGCATCCATCCTGCACTGTCAGGCACTTAGGGAGGTGAATTAGGATGAATAAAGAAAGAAGACATTCTGACAAGCACAAGAGGGATAACAAGTGGGTGATAAGGATGGAGACTAGAATCAAAATGAGCTGCTGAGAAGACAGTCTGGAGACACTGTGAACAAAAAGAGCCTAGTGTGGGGAAGGAGAGGAAGAGGGACAAATGTGCCGACAGGAAACTTTAGCAAACACACAACCCTCCAATACAGTCCTAGTACCTGAGACACTCCTTTTTTGTCTCTGATCAGGAAACTGCTGTGGAAGGGTCCCAGCAGGATGTGTTCTTGCCTTCCTTTGCACCAGGAGATTCCAGTTTGGATGGGGATGTTCTCATTTTGAAAGCCTTGCACTGACAAAAGTAAAATGATACAGAAAAGACATTGTATCTCGCACAAAACCATCTATAAGAGTATGGGCATGTCCCATAACAATATTTGTGATAGTTATGAGATATTAATGTCATGATACTGTTACTGGAAGGATACTGCAGAGCCCACAGACAGCTACTGCAGTTTCCTTCTTTTGCTGTGTTTTCTGCTGTGACTTGAGAAAATGAAGCACAAGAAATCATGCTTTATTGTATTACAGATCTTATGCAAGTGTTTAATAAAGCTTAAAAAGAATTGGAACTGTCAAAGAATTTGTTTTTGCACCACAGGTAATTGGAGTGGAATATTTGGGTCGCTCTCAAGTTGTACATTTGCCCGTTCAACCACTAAATCAATACCCTTGGGTGGTACGGTTTAATGTGAGGTGTCCCTGCCCATGGCAGGGGTTGGAACTGGATAATCTTAAGGTCCTTTCCAGCCTTAACTATTCTGTGATTCTATGATGAATTAGGAGAAGATATTAATTCCCTCAAAACTGCACAGTTTTTTCTGCCTAGGAAAGAGGAGTAGGCTGGGGTCACTATGATGACCAAGTCCTTTGTTTTTTTAGTGACATATCAGAAGAGTCAGAAACTGACAAAAAAATAGCAAACGTATTTCTATTTTCATGTAAAATCATAATTTTAGTAGAGTACAAGTCATGGTGTTTTTTCAATGCCATGTTTTTTTACAGCACAATGAAAATTGACAGCTTGTAGAACCAGATACACTAATTCTTGGTATAATGTCACAGATACTATCATAGTTCCTGTTATAGAGTTGTTCAAAAGTGTTCTGGCAGCTGTATTTCCTTTAGTAATGTCATAAGGCAGCAAGTTCCACAGTTCAGTACATGTAGTCTATTAAAAAAAACCTCATTTTATCCCTCTTAAGCCTTTGTAGCCTTTTCATCTCAAACATGTGCCTCCTCATTTATTTGGAGATAAGCAGGAGTTCCCATGGCATTTACTCTTTATAATTCACAATATAGATATTCTCTCTATGTTCTCCTCATGGTTTCTCATTACACCACTGGAGATACCTCAGGAAACTCTACAGCTGCTTTAGTGGTTTTATCCCCATGATGAGGCTGTAGTTGACTCAGAGTGTTTGGACCATGCACAGATTTTCAAGCACACTCACTTGCATGCAACACAGCCCCTCCAGCTGTGACCTTGGACATTTTTCCCCCCTTTCTTTCTGAGAATACCAAAAGTGTATTTTTACACTTAAGATGTGAGAGGTAGCAAACAGAACCACTAGGTAGACAGAATTAAGAGTGCTGGAAATTCTAAAGCAATTTTCTTGACGACTAATAATAGATGATAGTGGTGTAAAAAGCAAACTACAGCATTTGCAAAGGCCTCATTTGAATGTTTAACTCCTGGCAAACCATAATTCACCAACAGCAATCGCATTTTCCATGTTTTTATGGGATACTGAAGATTTTCAAACCCTATCTTCTGGAGCCTGCAGCCCCCATTATGTAAAAAGATAATTCCTGAGGTGTTTCAGTCAGACTTTGCTTCTTTAAAATGTTCATTTACTTTTTCATTCATGCCAACTGGTTTATCTCCTTGCAACTACTAGTTTTCACTTTGGTTTTTAGCACACAATTGATTTCTTGCGTTTGAGCTCATTCAGTTTGTGAGAAGCTGCAGAATGCTGCTTTCTGTTTCAGTTTGGCATTAAAATATCTGGTTTTAAAGAGTTCCTTTTTAAAACATTTCTGTCTGCCTTAGATTTTTGCAGAACTGGAGGACCAGCTTCTTGACACGCTCAATTTCCAACATTTTCCATTGCTACCTGCTTAGCAATCTTTTGAAAACTTTAGCTTGCCAGTCAGGGTTCTCTGCAAATCCAAACCCCTTAGTTTCACATCACTACAACCTGGCCTAAGCCAGCCCGGGCACAAGGAAGAGCAGTCTTGCCCTTGTTTTTGCCTTTATCCTCTCCCTGTCCCCTTATTTGTGCCCCTTTTCCTTATGCCAAGCATTAGTGTTCGTGCAGCCATGCAATGAACTGAATCAGAGAAGTGATCTAGCTGAAAAATAACCAACTCTCGCACAAATGGTTAGCCTACAGCCAAATTGGTTCCCTCAGCCAATCTACCCATGGCTATGTGAATCCCTGCACCACGACTTGAGCAGCTGGAGCCACGAGGAACAATCCTTTTTGCAGCAAAATAAATCTGTGCCAGACTAAACTGATCACGAAACTATAGTTGTACGCTTTAATTCTTCAAGCTACTTAGTACTGGACCCCTTGAACCTGTTCAAAACAGCTTGCAGAATCAGTCATCCCTGAGTATACCTTTTTAGTCTTCCCTCTCAAATTCTTATTTTGCTCTTCCGTTTTGAAATTATTTTTGGGTCCTTATCAAGCAGAATCCTTGAAACCTGGCTTAATTTTAAGTTAATATTCCAAACAGGTATGTGCTTAAATTTAAAGCACTTAGGTGAATTTATTCCCTGTTTGGCTCTGTGACTAGGGCTCCCAGTCATTATGAGGGTGAAGGTGCTAATGATGATAACATGCTGTCGTGATTATTTGTCTAAGCTGAATGTCAGAGATATTCTCCCAAGCAGTGGATGATGAAGCAGAGCTAAATTCTATCACCTTTACTCACCTGTCATGTGGTCCTCACCCTAAAGGAAGCCATACTTATCCATGAAGGGTCAGTTGCTCTGAGCAATGCAGGCTTTGGAGTAATAGTGTTTGCAGTGATTTGCAAGAGCTCTGAGGACTGACTGTATTCTACCTCATTTGAAGTCACTTTTTCCATGCACCAACCAGTGCTGTAGTTCTCTAGCAGACCTTAAGCAGATTGTGTCCCCTGTATTCACAAATAAATATTAACTGAAGACTGAGAAGGGATGTAATCAGACTTGGATGTGACTCATAGCCTGTCCCCCAGCAAAGAAAGTTATGCTTTCCCCAGGGACAGCAGCACGCAGCTTCATGACACAGTCGCCTTTTAAGGGTGTCTTTGCTGCCAGGATAGAGCGCGAGCATCCCTCCTCCATTCCAGATGCTGTTTGCAGATGCCCAAGGAATCCAGTGCTGTTATCAGCCTGAGAAGCACAAAGAAGAGAAGTGCCTCTCCTAATGGTGTTTAGATCCCTGGCATTTCAGAAACACCTAATGTGATACAGATGGAGCAGTTATGCACTGGCTTTCGGCAGGGGGACTGACGTGCCTTGTGATTAATCACCTGTGCTGGGAGTAAATAAGGCTTGGCCAAGGCTGGCTGCTCTGTCCCTGCTTTTGTGCAGGACACTGATTGCTTGCATTATTTATCTGAATAGAGACAAGGTGGTGGGTGGGCAGAGCTGACTCATTCGAGAAATAAGGTAAAAAGCACAGAATTTGTACATTTTTTCCTTGTTGCTTCAGCTCAAATTTCTGCTTTTTCTTCTCTTCATCTGCTATGGAAAGCGTATTGCAGCAGTTCACAGCTAAAACTGGACTAAGTAAGTCCTTAAGGGCTTATTTAGCAGATGAATTAAGTTGAAATTACTAGTTTTCTTGTTAGCACTAGATTGTAGAAGAAAATTGTCTTCACTTCACCCCAAATCATATCAAAGTTGTTTTTTTATGAAGATTTTTTATCTGAAAACATATTTCCTTTAGGCACCCCAGTTTTATAGCATTCTATTTGTGATTTAATGCACATGGAGGTAAATGTGCATTACTTTTATAATGGAACCAGAGGGAAAGAAAAGAAAATCTGCCCATCTGCAACAGTTTAGTGGGGAAGAGCTATTGTTTTCCAAATTTCTTTTCAGCCTATGAAAGTTTGCTTTTTACTATCTACTTCTTAGTAGAGGAGGGCAGGGAGTGGAGTCCTCCATCCAAGGAGCACAGATTGAAGAGACACACTGACACAAGTGTGTAAATCTTTGATCGTGTAACTAATTGCCTAGAAAGACCCTAGGAAACATCTGGAGAAGATTAAAGCAGGTGGATTTCTGTCTTGAAGAGTCCACTGCATGCCAACAGAAGTACAGCGTGGGATTATCTTTCCTGGAATGGGTTCAGGAAAAATAGCTCTCCTTCAATTAAAATACACCTGAGATCTTGATATGAAAGGCTACAGGTTGCTTATTCCTGTTTTCAATATTCTGAGTCAGAATTTCCAGAGGGTAGAGGACTACAGGAAGAGTTCAAAGGTAGAATGTTTGCACAGGAATTGAGCGCAGCCAGCTTCTCTGCTTATTAAAATCCTGCAGGAGCAAAAACCAGACATCTCTGGAAGAGGAAAACAAACTTTTGTTGCAGAAAGCTGATAGTTTTACTGTATCTTTTTCTGCCAAGATCAGGTCTTCAGCTGGCATAAATAGCAAAGCTCTACTGAAGAGCACGGAGCTGTGCCAGGTAACACTGGCCTCAGGTCAGGTCGTCAGATGTGTAGCGAGGATGTCTTCCTGCTGTCAAACTCCAGAGCAGGTCACTGAGAGCAAGTCCAAAGCCATAGCCTGGGGTGTGACAAAGCATTTACCAAGCCTCTTACTCCAAGCAGCTCTCTCAAAAGGCTTGTTGCTTCAAAGAAATTACGAGTAAGCCACTATCTTTTATCATTTCTCTCTCCCTTTTTTATTTTTCCTTAAACTAAACCATATTAATTTTGAGTTATAAAGCCTTCTAAAAGCCTGCAGCAGTTAATGAGCTAAAAATGTGTGTCAAATATAAATATAATCAACATTCTTCCCAGAGTTGCCAGCACCTTAGAACTTTGCAGTAAACCAAATATTTTTAAAGCACTGCAACGAATGTAAACTGTGAATTTGCCAGCAGTAGTGATTGTAGATGCAGTAGATCTGTTTTTATTGTACCATCCAGGTAATTAATCCTGTATTTCAACAAAATCCTAGTAAGTTGGCTGTGTATTGCTGTGAGTTCCAAGCAGCATGAAGATAACGTAGAATTATAGAGTCATAAAATGTTTTGGGTTGGAAAGGACCTTGAAATCATCCAGTTCCAAACTCCTCTTATGGGCGGGGATGCCTCCCACTAGACCAGGTTGCTCAAGACACCACTCAACCTGGCCCTGAACACTGCCAGGGATGGAACATTTACCAGTTCTTTGGGCAGCCTGTTCCAGGGCCTCAACACCCTCAAAGAGAACTTCTTCCTTATATCCAACCTAAATCTCTCCTGTTTAAGTTTGAACCCATTGTCCCTTGTCCTGTTGCTACAGTCCATGATGAAGAGTCCTTCTCTGACATCCTTGCAGGCCCCCTTCAGACGCTGGAAGTTGCTCTGAGGTCTTCAAGCCGCTTCTCTTCTCCAGTCTGTACAGCCCCAACTTTCTTAGCCTGTCAACTTGTAGAATTCAAGAATCATGTATCATTCAGTTTTCTCTCTTTCTGGCCCTTCTTATTCCAGCTAATGAAAAGATGTAGAGCTCTTAATAAGGTCATACTCAACCTCAGCTAAAGACTCTGGAGCATCAGTGGGCTTAGTTTTAATTAGCTAAGGGTCAGTTTTCCTTGTCCTGAATGTTTTCTCTGAACACTGGCTGTACTGTGGTTCACATGTTTTATGGAATACAGCTGTATGGACATCCTGCATGCTGTACTATAAGCTATTTGCATAGATTGTAAATCCTCAAGAATTTTGCAAGCTAAGAATTTTTGAACTAATATGTTACTGTCTGAGGACCTGATCTTCTTATTGGTGCCATAGGGGTAAGTTCTGGCACTCAAAATAGGTGCAGGTCTATTATTTTAGCTCAAGGGTCCAACTCCACAGAATTTCACTGAATAAATAATGAAGGATGCAAGATCACAGCCTCAAGAATCAAATAAAAGAGTTTTTAAATGCAGTGCCTTTGGTTAAGCATACCACAATGAAATTGGTATTTTTGACTAAGATCTGATTCTAAACTATTCACTGCTCTTACACTGATTTAATCTGCAGTGTGAGGGAAAAATGGGGCCAACGAGACCAAAATAAATATTTTTCTCAGATCTACCCCTTATGTGACATTGGAGGGTCCCACAAAGGAACAAAAAGAGCGCTGAAATACAGTTACAAACTTTAGGGGTTTTATTGCTTTTATCAGGACAGCATATAAGATGCCTGTGTATATGATGTGAGTATGTGGTCTTTGACCACAGAACCTAACATGAGAAAGGAAAGTGTTGACATTTGGTAAAGAAACAGGTTCCTCCCAGCCACCCACCCACAAATCCAGTGTGTGTAGCAATCGTCTCCTAATGTCCTTTTTTTCCCTCCAGATATATGTGAGTGTTCTGATCTTTTATTTGGCTCTTTAATGCATCCCTGCAAATGAAATTACTATTCTGGGATGTTGCTAAAACATAAAAGTGTCTCTTTTGCATCAAGCACTGGCTGGCTTGAAATTTGCTCCATAGGGATTCTCAATAAGAGAATCCATCGCATCACAAACTGGTTGAGGATATAGGTTTATCAAGGGAAGACTGGAAAAGGAAGAGGAGTTTGACTTTAGGGGGATTACCTGAAACTCATCTCTCAGCTTTAATGTTTCGTTTGCTGGATTCCCCCTCTGGCTTTGGAGTCTAAGTTTCCGGTACCTAAAATAAGTAGAGACAAACTGATCGACTCTGAGCCATGTGCGTATGGTTTGATAAATACCAAAGAGCCTGGAATCTTGCATGGCTGACGCTTTGTTTCCAGCTTTGCGGTAAACAGCTGAATAGAAAGGAGAAGGCAGCAAGACTCAAACTGTGCTCGCCAAGAACATCTGCATTTATGAAAACTTTCCCTAATTGAAAATCTAGTAGTTGCAAATGCTGCGGACTGAGAGCTTGGAAACTAGCTCAGGGCTGCTAAGGTAGGAAGAAGTAGCAGTGGTTTTGAGCCCCCAGTTGAAGTTATTCCCCTGCCCTCCTGCTTGTAATTTGGGCACTCAGGAGGTGCTAATAACATCTTCACGAATTCTAACAAGGGAAAAAGTATCTCTTTAGGCTTCAGACTCTGCAGTTCTTCTCTCACTGCCTTCCCTTGCCATCTCCCCTGCCCCCATTTCTCCTCCTCCTTGATGTTTCCTCCTGGTTCTTTGAGATCTACTACACCAAAAATATTTTTGGAAATACCACAGACTATTGTTTTTATTAGTGACTGGAAAGCTTTGTAGTAGGATGCTTTTGTGTTTCATTTGTTTTCCTTGCTCTGGCACAGCTGTTTCTGTTTTAGCAGCATTAGAGAGATGGTTAAACTATTTGTGGCCTTTTCTAACCCAGCAGATCTCTTCCACTGAATGCTTTAAACTGAATGACTGAAACTGTAACTAACAGGTTGTCTGCGTGGGCAGTTTTGTGCATGAAGTTACAAAAGCACTGGTTTTATGAGATCTTTTAATTTGTTCAGCAAAACACTGATCACTGTGAAGCAAGTCCCAGTTTCCCTATAAATTTCCCAGCCAGAACACTGACAGAACCTTGTCTCAGGAAGATACAGAACAGATGAAGCAGTAGATCTTGTTCAAACCTATGCACGCTCAGAAATGATTAATGGAAAGGGGGTTTATGTAGGTGTGGTGTTCCTCACCTTAGCCAAGAGGGAATAGGAAGAAATGTGCCACAGCAGGTGGTGGGCAGAATGTGGTCTGAGGACATATCTGCCAAAGGTGGTATGTACCAGCTACAAATGCCTGACTGGCCACTTGTGGTTACAAGAAGGAAGATGGGAAATTAGGAAACAGGCATCCAGTTGGACAAGGGTGACAGCAGAAAGTAGTAAATGAAGAATGAAGCAAACAAAAAGTAAAGTAAAATGATAAACTAAATGGAGAGTGAAAGCATACTACATCTGTGGAAAGGCACCTTAAAAGCAAAGGGGAAAAAAGGGAATGAGTTGTACTGGAGGCTTCAGTGTTCATGTCTGATGACATAATGTAAGCGATATTGTAAGTCTGAGTGGATGAGCATCAGGAAAATGCAAGTTAAGAGTGTGACTGAGATGTGTCTCGCTAAATCTCAGTCTTATCACATGATCCCACCACCTCTGGTGGGCAGGCTCAAGTAGCCACACAGTGATTAGGTTTAGAGAATCAGTCTGTTTGACACTGGGTTGGCAGGTTTCTTTCTGATGAGGTCAGCCATGTGGCAGACCTCGTGTGGCTGCATGAACATAGGGCTGGTACTGGGGAGGCACTTGGGTACAGGGTAGGTGGCACCATCCCCATCAGCACCTTACAGGATTGGAAGAGCAATACATATACCAACTCACTGATGAAGTATAACGAAGGTGGAGTGGGGAAAGGACATACTGTATCTCCTACCTCCAGTAATGTTGAGTGTGGGTCTTTCCTTTTTGTATGCAATGGGTGGGGAAGCAACTGCCCTTGTCAAAAACCACCTCCTTAATAACACTGCAATAGAAGAGGCTGAGACGACTTTTCAAGCACATTTTTTCAGTGCTGTTTTTTGTGGTTTTCCTTCATTAAAAACCAATTGTTTTCAGCTCTCCTGTCAGTTTTGCTGTGGGACACATCAGTAGACTCCTGACTGAATGAGGCCAGGGACAAAACTTGTGTCTGAAAGTCCTGAAAGACTAAAGTCTGTTGTCAGATGATACTGAGGTAATAATAACGAGAAAAGAGGACAGAGAATCTGAGCAAAACTCAGCAAGGGATTACATATCAAGATGCATACTAGAGTAACTGGAGTTACACTGAATGTTGGTAACAAACTGCAGAAGATCAGATCCTGTGTAATAACAGAGTTTATTAAATGCTTTTCCTCTGTCTAAAAAATTGCAACAAAAGCATCAGTTTGAGTTGCCTTGTAACGTTTAATGTTTTCTACCTTAAGCTTAATTGCAGTCACAGAATAATAATAAAAACAAACAACAAAACAAAACAAACATTTATGCATAGAACTAGTTATAAGAGTATAAAAGATATTAATGAGAAACATAAAGCATATACTGGCATCGGTACATCTGTAGACATTGGTTATTTCCCTTTATAGTGAGTTATATTGAGAAAGAACATATTCTATTTACATTCCTGTATCTATAGAGACATGCAACTACTTCCCAATAGCTGTGTGTTATTCAGTAGGGTTTATTCAGCACAATTCAGTAAAGGGAATTGTTTACCTCTCATAGACTCATAGATTGGTTTTGCCAGTAAGAAGACTCCTCACAAGTACAGGAATTTCCAGTCTGTCCTACAATGCCATAATAATCAACTTAGTTGAATTCAGTTCATGTTTTTCTTTCGAATCAAATGTCAACACCTACATTTTACCCAAAATTTTTTGACCTGTTACCCACAGCCCTATTTCTTGCCTGTTCCTATACTCCAGTAATGATCCCTGCACTGACTGCTCTCCTGACTGACTCATTTCAGGGCTCCAGAGAGTACGCCAGCTGGGGAAAAACACAAGATACTTCAGACGAAGACTGCATGAAATGGGCTTCATCATTTATGGCAATGATGATTCACCTGTTGTCCCCTTACTCCTTTATATGCCTGGTAAGATAGGGTAAGTACTGAAAAAAATGCCTGTTGGCAAACCAAACATTATTCAAGTTCATTCAGGTTGTTTGGTATTCACTAAGAAAAAATATAGTTATGTGCAGTAGGTTTCTTCACAGGAGAAACACACATTGTTAGGTGAACTCATTGTTTAGTTATGTTCTCTTTTAAATTTGGCCCTAGACTTGATTTTGAGCTGTTACAGTATTTAGATGTTTTTAAATTTCTCTTATCTTTTTTCAACTTTTTATACCATTTTGAATTTGGATTTTTTTAAACTTTATTATCATTAAAAGAGGTACATTTCCTTTGAACTGTGAATTGGTTTGGATGGATGTTCTTTTTCTCCCATCTGATCATTGAACAGTCTTTGCATGTTTTACCATTCAGTACCTATCAAGCAGCACTCGTGCACTGACTTGGATACACAGACCTGAAGTGAGTACTAGTGTAATGTAATAGTTGAGCTGTAAGGAGTATTTGCAAGTAGCTTAGGGTGGCTACATGCTATAGGTCTACTAGGTACCACACAAAACGTTCCTAAATTGGCAGAGTAACTTGAGAGCAAAGAAACCATCACAGAGACTGTTGTATTCCTTTTGATGTGCAGGAACCCACTTCTCACACCTTCCAGAAGCCCGGCTTCTTCTGTACTTAGGGACTATGAATGCCTACACTCTGATATGCACTCAAAGACTTTCGTTGACATAAAGTAATCATGACTATTCTACAGTGCCCACTCTCTGCTATCACACTTCTAGTATTTGACACCCACTTGTCTTCATGAGCTGTTAAGCAGCAAAGAATCTCAATCCTACTGGTAAAATTCTGTTTTTGAATTCAATGGGAATGTTGCCACCCACTTCAGCTGAAGGGAGGATTTTACTCATTGTTTTATTCTACTTGAATGTTTTCTCTCTGTGGTCAGTTTGTTGGCGATAATTTACTTTTGTTTCTTTTCTTCTTTTTCTCTCCTTAGGGCTTTTGCAAGACGCATGTTAGAAAAAAACATCGGGGTGGTTGTGGTTGGGTTTCCAGCTACTCCTATCACAGAATCCAGGGCTCGGTTTTGTGTGTCCGCTGCACATACACGGGAGATGTTAGACACGGTAAGCACAGCAGATGGCCTGCTGAAATTAACTTCAGATGCAAAGGAGGTTGGGAGAAGCTGTGTGTCTGTTACCTCAAAGCTCAGTAATTCAGTTTTACATTTGTTTTTCTGGCCCTGTCACTTGATCTTTAAAAACATTTTAGCTTTCTATATTCTATTTTTAAAAATAAATTCTGGGACAGTTAACTTGTTATGTTCTTCTATTTCTAATAATGACCAAATCTGTCATCACTAATAAAGACCTACATGAACAGCACAGCAAGACAAAAGTTAAATGCTAGGTCAAAACTCTCAGAGTAGGAAATCTGAAACGATATGGATATAATTGAAAATCAAGTTTTCCATACTCTTATATTCATCCCATATTTCCACGTGTTTCTTGAATTGCAGAAGTATATGCGACAACCTTGGAGGTACAGGTGGAAGTGGCAAAGAGTATTTGGAACTGTTTGAACCTAATGAAATTTAATTGGTGCTGTCTGGCCTGTCTCAGTTCTGTATCTTTCACTGATAGCAGAAATACTGTGAAGAGTATGTTGAGATTTTCACCATAAACTTTCATTCCAACACAGTCAGAAATGTGTTTAAAATAAACTCTGAAATTTTCCATCTCCCTTTCTTGCCGAAGGTGTTTTTGGCCTGGCTTGATATACGTTCTTTCATTCTCAGCATAAGCCAACCTAGAGGCATGAAACACAGAGACTTAACAGTAAATTTCAGGCTTTTTCCTGTCTTTGCACAAGTATGATGGTCAAAGCAAAAACTCGGTGAACACAGAAGGCATTTGAGTTAAAGATGCCACCCCTTCATCCAGACAAGCACCTGTGCCTGCAGAGAGCCCTTGCCTTTCCATTTGCATCCTGAGATTCATGTGGAGCTGGAGGCTGGAGCTCAGCCCAGCTGACCAGCTCCCACACCAGTGCAGGCCACTCTCAAACACCACCAAAAAATCTGCCTTGCATGTGTGCAGTAAAATTCCTGCTGCTCTTAAAGGTGCAGTAGTTACTAGCAAAGTAAAATGACATAAAGAGAATATTGCATAGAACAGGGCATAGCTACCTACTTGTGTTGGTCATTGTCAGCTTTTGCTGTTGACTGTGTAGATTTTGTCTTATGTGAATTGTAATAGGCAATGAATTTGATCTGAAAATTAATCTCTCGATTTGCTGCTTTGAATTTGATCTGAAAATTAATCTCTTGATTTGCTGCTTTGATTTTCTTCCTTTCCCCCCACCCCCAAATGTCAAGTCACCTACATATTTGGGGCATCATTGCATGTTCACTTCCTGCTACCTGCGCTTTGCTGCTTCCTAGTGCAAGTGAAGGCCTGACCCACTTCCCACCCATCATTATTAAACATGCAGTATTATGCCTTTGAAAGCGGGATCATTACTGTAGTATTTGTGGCATTTTTGAAATGTCCTTACAGCATGGAGGAATAGAAATGCCCCGAGTGTAATTGCTTGCAGATGGAAAAGCTTTTAGGACAAACACTTTGTGAATATGCGCAAACCCGGGGTAACAACAGGTAACAAGCACAATGAAAACTTTTCCCTTTGGCAAAATTTGTTTTGAATCTCAGCCTGGAACTAAAAAGAAGAAAGATCCCTGAAAGGGCAAGTTCCCAAGAATAACTTCCTTAATGACCTTGAAGCTATCTCTCTGCATAAACCATTACTAAATTACTCCTTTTTGTTCTTGAGCTCATTTTAGTGGCTTAACAGAAACAGGCTCAAAATCAAAATTGCTGTTTTCTTCTTTGATGCCAAAAGGTTGGCTGCTCTTGAATGTGGATCAGATGCTGCAAAACACCGAGCTAGTTCTTTGTGGCATAGAGTTCCCTGGCTAATTTTTGAATTTATTGAGAGCTGGGGGCACAGCTTAGCGAATAGCATTACAACATTGATGCATGATTAATTATGCCTGTGATATTAATACAAGCAGAAAATGGAATGCTCTAAAAACATCTTAAACTATTCAGATGACCAATCTAAACTATGACCAATCTGATAGCACTGTGGGCTGTCATCTAAGAAAATGCAGTGGCAACTCCAGTGTTTGAGATCTATGAGGAAATACTGAAGTATTGCCTTACACATCCCTTTTACACAAGCAAAGATAACTTTTTATCTGGATTATTATCTCCCTGTGCTTTAGGAAAATGGCATTGTTTTTCATCTGTCCTTAATTAATGCACTTCCTAATAGACCATGACCTACTGAAGGAGAAAATTCTGTTCTTACAGATGCTATTGTACATCCATGACTGCATTGATGTTCATTACAGAAGAATGAAAGCAACATTTGCCCGTTTGCCCTTAAAACTTTCTTTAATTGATGCTATTATAATATTCCTGTTCTGCTGTAAAGTAGAGATTACTAGAACTTCATTTCTTTTCCAAGAGAATTGACACAATATACTGGTCTTACAGGTTTTGAATGCTCTGGATGAATTGGGAGATTTTCTACAACTGAAATATTCCCGGTATTCCAAGGCATCTCATCCCGAACTGTATGAAGAAACTAGGCTTGAACTTGAAGATTAAGTTTTCCACCCATGAAGAGAACATTTTGATGTTATGAAAGGGAGGAAAACCCAAAAACCAAAAAATACGAATGCATTTCTCCCCTTCTAAGGACAATTTTTGTTTCTCAGTTAATTGAAAGGAGGAGAAGCTCAGGTGTTGCATCTTATTGTATCAAAGTTCTGTGTTCAAGAGACTGAAATATCGATACAGATTTGCCTCCCCAGGAGATCTGTCCTTCTTACGGTGTTTTTGATGCGGAATGAATGCATCCATTGATCGAGTTGTTAACGTACAGCTTTTGTTATATGGCCCCTTTTTATGAAGAGGCTTAGGTAGTCTTAATTATGACTGAAATAATAAAGTTCAAAAACTGAATGGATTCCAGTGTAGTATGGTAATATAGCTGAGCTTCGTCAGTGAGATTGACTTTTAAAGAGGATAAATCAAGACATCGGTGTGGACTGCTGCAGAGGAATGAACAGAAAGTCACCTCTTTAAGTCTTCCTACCATGCATTTCTACAAGGACAGAAAACATTAGAAAAAGGCTAATGCTGAGAACAAGAAAAGTAGCCTGATCAGATCATGTATTTCTGACAGTGGATTATGGGAAAGGGAAAATGTCTCCTCCCCTCCACAGACCCTTTCTGTGCCATTTAAATACTCTGTAAGCTTCATAATGTACAAAAACTTGAGCTTGGAAATTAACAGAAAGGCTTTTCTGCTAACACATTTGACCTACAGCCTATCACATCTTATCACAACCAAAGTTTTTCAGCAGGCTTGCTCCCTTTTTGTGTGGCAGCAGTAAATAATTTTAATAACCATTTAACTTTCCCGTAAAAACCTTGATCAAAACAGTCAGATACTTGCAGTTCACAAACTGCAGATGACATTTACGGGCCCATTCCTATGTTTCTTGAACTACTTATGGGCTTAATAAATTCACTAACAAGTACATAATGCTGAAGCTGTTAGTTATACAGAATGTGAAGTTCAAGATACCATGAGCAGTTCTGCCACCTGTAAAACTGAAATCTCTGCCTCTCCTAAATGTGCTGAAGTGAACATTTAATAACATTTCTTGAAATAGATTATGCCTGTTGGGTTGTTTTACTTGAATGTGGTTTGTTTTTCAAATAACCGATTGTGGAAGATGTCCTTGTCCCCTTTTCCACTGCCTGAGTGACAAAAGCTCAAAGATACTTGAAGGAGTTGTTATAGCCGGCAGTTTCCCTGCAATGCCTGCAGCAGTATTATCGTCAGCCTTATGTGAGCTGAATTGCTTGAAGGAGATTGGAGGCTTTTTCCCTTTTTTGCAGCATTGGAAAGTGGTTCTGCAGCTTTAAGAATGAACTCCAAACAATTCCACGCTATCAAATGTCATTGTAAACACATCAGATGAGAGATGTTTAGCTTTCTGTTGCACAGATGTACCACACTTTCATGTTCTCTTGAAAGCTGTGGTGTAAACTTAACCCACAGCTGCAATATTAGATTTAAGAACAGAACAATTAAATTGTGGAGTACCAATTACACTATATTACTCCCTGCTTGTTAAAGCAGCTTTCAGGATATAACAAGGCTGATTGGTTACAAGGGCCCATTTTTTCGTTGGATTTTTGTTGTTGTTGTGCAAGTTAATAAAAATCCAGTGGTGCTATAACTTTAAGAATTGATTACAACACATTCCATAATATCAAATGTCGGCTTTAGGAAACATATATCAAGGGCTGGGGGAGGACTAAATGGTGTCATATGATTCTTCACTTTGGTAGATGGACTTGAAAAGCACTGCAGAGGTTCAAGGGAGCTGTGGGTAAGAGCAAAAGCACCGTATAAATGTTAAAATAAGCACAGGACAAGGAGAAAATAGGAAATGTGAACTTTGTCTTGGAGTAACCTGGCAATTTCTGATGTACAGCTTTGTTACATGGGGGATGAGTGCACTTACTGTGAAGGAGAGGGGCTGAGCAACTTCTGCAACCTGTTCCTCCAGGAAAAGTACTGAATTTGATAGATTGCGTTTTGATCTCTGCTGCCGAACATCTGCGACCAGATCCTCAGTTGACTTCTGACCTTTCATCTTGGGGTATACGGCCATAGTTTATATTTCAGCAAACATTATTACACGTGCTGTTGCAAGCAACACGCTATTTCCCTCAAAGAGAGGCCTGAGATTGATTAAACTACAGAGTGATCATTTTTTGTCCCCCTATAGGGGAATGTTTTCAGTCGAAAGCCGAATTCTTCCTGCCCTCAGAACATTACTCTCTCTCATATTAAGGAGACAGGACAGCTATTTTTCAGAGACTGTCAGTTGATTTATTATGTGCTCTCTTCTGATTTCTTCCATCCCTTACACATTAGAGAAAGTACAGGCTGACTACCCCTGGGCTTGGGGAACACTCTGGGAGAAATCCTTGCTCTGCTGGTGCAATAATAAAGCTCCCAGGAACTATAGACTTTTGGATTTTCCCCATGAGGCTTATTTATGGTCTGGCACTGGCTTTTCCACCAGCGTAATTTCAGTGGAATTCTCTCAGATTTACATCCATTATAATAGACTTAGAGTTGATCAGCACTTGGAGACTCTGTTTCAGCTAGCTTAACTAAAAAAACTCAGTGGAGTACTTATTAGGGAATTAGCACATCTACCATAAGGATCACACATTTCCTAGAATGTACTCCATCTTCAGGCATATATGTTCTCAGGAGATGCAGTTCATTGTAATTGTTTTAGGGGGGTTTGAAGAAGAACTGCCTTCAATAAATACAAGTTGCTGAAGTTGTCATATTTTAATCCAGTGGAAATGTGAGTATACCTACACTAACTTTTTGTTGGCAAGCTGCAGTTCCAGCAACTTGTTATCTTACATAAAATCTTAACTGACCTTCATGCTATGGGATGACTCGAGATTTGTCTGACAGAGTATCTGAATTGTTTGCCCTTTCCTGTACCTTTATCCCCCCACATCTTTTAGAAAGCCTTCATTTCCTGACCTTACTGAACTTGTCAAGGTGGTTCCCCATCCACTTCTCCTACCTCTTTAGCTTATTTTCTCTGGTCTGGTAGTTTCTGTTCCCTGGGTGTAGGGGAAAACATGCTGGCAGCTGCAGAGGATATGAAATTAGCAGTTGGCTTTGTAGGCACTGCCTGGCTTTGCCTGCTTTTCCTGGTATCCTCATCAGCACACTTTAATCTTCCCTTTTCAAATAAAAATTTCCTCCTGATGGTGCTAAATTTCTAAGCTGAACTGAATCTGAACTGCCCAGGCTGCTGAACCAAGAATGGGCTTGATCTGTCACTCATGCAAGTGTAGATCAGGTTAAAGCTTGCTTTGAAGTCAATACTGTTGGTTTAAAACTAATGCAGCCATGAGAGCAACCTGTCAGCATGAGGTGAGCTGCCTGCATTTGTTTCAGAGGGGTTTGGACACTGATGTCTCTAGACTGTTTCACAGCCGCTGCTCTTCACAGGGGATCAAGATATGGGAGTGGATTTATTTAAGGTAGGATTTCAATGGTTTTTTTCTTTTTTTCTCTCTCTTTTCTTTTTTTCTTTTGTTTTTATCCCAAAAACGTGTTTGGTTGAAGGTGTTTTCCCATTCTGCTGGGACAGGGAACAAAATAATGATGTAAGAAAAGCAATCTATACTGAAGGTGTTTATGTACTTTCAATACTGCTTAGAAATCCAACAGAGATCCTCTAATATATGATCTGCTTTTTATTTGTGCATAAAGTTTAATTGTTCTTCAAATTAAAACACAGCTCAGGACCAAATTTTAAAGAAACCACACCACCAGCTGAGAAATGACAGATGTGATTCCACTACTGGCAGCTGAACATTCAGGCTTCCAGATGCCTTCAAAATAAGCATATAGGTGTTTCCCCCATTTACTCACACATCCAGTACTGTTTGTGCTCATTGCAGACCAGTCACAAAATCATAGACTCCCAGACTGGTTTGTATTGGAAGGGACATTGAAGCTCATCAGTTCCAAACCCCTGCCATGGCGGGGACACCTTCCACTAGAGCAGGTTGCTCTAAGCCCTTTCTAACCTGGCCTTGAACACTGCCAGGGATGGGGCAGCCACAGCTTCTCTGGGCAACCTCTGCCAGTGCATCACCACCCTCATAGTGAAGAATTTCTTCCTAATATCTAATCTAAATCTATCCTCTTTCACCTTAAACCCAATCCCCCTTGTCCTATCACTACATGCCCTTGTAAAAAGAGCTAATGAAAATCTCATTCTGTTCATTAGTGAGAGAGGTCTTCAGACCAGCCAGGATGGTCCCAAAAGCACCATACAAGTGACCACACAGAACAATAATTCAGTGCCAATGGAACCTGAGTCTGGAGTCTGAATCGCAGTGATTGCTCAGCAGCAACTTAGGAGGTAAGTGTGTTTCTTTTCACATATGTAGTGTATCACTGACAAGTGGCATTAGGGAGCAATGGTAAAGCCATTTGTATCACATGCTGACCAAACGAATAGGTAATGTAAACACACAGGATCTGGAGAGACGTAGTGAACCTGGAGATTTAGACTAGATCAGTTGTGTGCAAAGAATTTTTTTATGCAGGTGTTAACAGGAGTTGCTAAATCTTTTTAACCAGCCAGGTGGAAAACTTGGTCTTTAATACCAGAATAGTGACTGTGAAGCAGGCAGAGAGAGATACCACACTCTCTGCATTACTTCAGTTTGCTCATGAAGGGAAGGCAGGGTACGTAGGGTGCCGTAGCAGATGTTCCTGATATTTGGCACTCTATTATGTTTCATAGACCATTTTTAAAGTCTCTTTTGCCAGACGCTGTGCCAAGGTCAGCAAGTGTTAATTGTCACCAATACACCTGGATCCAACAGCTTATGCTGCAGGGGTAACCAGTTTGCAGTAGTGCTTGAGCCATCATCTGCAGAGAACAAGTGTTAATGCTGAAAATTGCTCATAGTTAGTCCTAGCAATATCCATGTACAGCAGCACTGATGATTGTGATGGTCTCACTGAGCATCACTGCTGGGATGCCACCACTGCGAGTGGCTGTGGTATGGTGATAACTGCCTGTGCTGCTCTCTCTAAGTGTAACTGATGTAGCTTCAGGACAGGCATGACAGTTTGCTCTCTTTGCAGATAGAGAAGGATATGGCCTGTAGGGCACTCTAGCAGATGAGTTTCTTTCTGGCAAATCAGCTCAATCAGATGTACCCATGAAAGGAGGACATTGTAGGAAGTCTAGAAAATCAGTTCTCACAAGTTAGGTCAAATATTTGCTGCAACAGAGAAATTTTGGTATGTGTGATGTGGAAAAGTGGTGCCAGATGAAATGAATGAAGCTTGGTTTTCTATCACCTCTGCATAAATTGTCTCAGAGAATTTGCTATGAACATGCTGGCTCTAGCATCCTGTCAATAGGCCAAAGTATATGTATCCTCCAGTTCCTGGAGCATAGAACTGATCTCTCATGCCATGAAGTGCAAAGTACCAGCATGTTTGTTGCCCTTTCTTTGGTAGCTCAATTTCCACTCCCAGTACAGTAAGCAGCACATCTGTCTTGCCAGTTCAGAGCACAACATGAAGTGGACAGCTAAGCCTACTGGGGTCCAGTATAACCCTATATGGCTCATAGCACTGTAGTGAGTATGTGTTTCTTGGCACAGGCTGGCTTTCATTTTGTGGTAGATAGTCTCTTGTCTGAAGCTTGTTCCTCACCTTTTGACCTCTCCAGCAGCTGTTCTAGAATAGCACAGAAGTGATGAAATCAGTGGGGATATTTCAAAAGCATATCTTCCCCTGTGTGTTTCCTGGAGCTTGCTCTGACACAAGTATCATGTGTGCGTCCTACTCTCTTCTTGTTGTTACCACACAAACCTCGTGATGACTTGGCTCTCTGCACTATACAGAAACTGGTTTGCGCTTTGCTGGGGATCCTACTTTCATGTGGGAGCTGCTTTTCCAAAAACCCTGACACAAGGATGCAGCTACTCTCCAGAGTGGTCAGAAGAGGCATGATATTTTTCATAGTTCCTGGACCATCTATTTACACTTTGGCACTTCCCAGTGTACAGAACATCCTGATAAAAGTGTTCTGATTCCCATTGCACACTCATATTTTATAGTTGCTCTGCACTGTAACCTATGGACCAGAGCTCTAAACTAGGTGCAGCAGATTCAGTTCTGATCTGTCTCTGCTCTGTTAAGTAGTTGCAGATGAGGCACAGTAAGTTCCTTGCCTCATTTCCATCCCTTTCTAAAACTGTGATAGCAATCCTGATTTATTTGTAAAACACAAAGTTGAACTGATGAAAAGAACTACAGAAGACTGGAGTGTTGTTATTATCCGAGTGATCTTTTAATCTCCAAATCTCAGGACTTCTCCATTAGTCCCGGAAAAGTCCAGAGTACCCTGTTTACCAGACTTAGTGTTCAAGACAGGCCAATGATGAAGACTAATTATAAATCAGAAAAAAAAAAAAAGTACTGGAAAACAGATTCTTTTAGCATTTTCACTCTGTGCAGGCTTTGTCCGTGTCTCACTACAGTGATGCCAGTTGGATTAGGAAGCTTTTTCAAATGTGAATTTATAATTTCAAAGATTTGCAGCCAAGCCTTTCCAGTTTGTTAAAATGTAATTAGAGTCTGCTTGTTAATATGATGTTCATTGATTTTTAAAGTACACAGACTTCAAAGCTAGAAATAAATAAATAAAAAGAGAGATAATTCAAACCAGAGTGGAACAGCTTGGCCAGTTTTACTCTTTTGCCAGGATCCCAAAGCTGTTGTGTTCAAACAATGCCACAGTTTGAGTGGAAATGTGAAGATTAAATCCAAACCCTGAGTGTCAGCTTTTTTGCAAATGACTATCCAGGATTTCAATAAAATGTCCAACCACAGGAGATCATGTTGCAGGGATTTTTATTGCTTAGCAGCTTGTGATAGTCTCCTGTTTCTCTAACATGCATCGTAAACCAGCACACCTAGCGCCTAGGAAGCATCAGTGGAATTTTGGTACATAACCCTGTTAGGTCTTTTTGAAGAGTAATTGGAACTGGACAAAAGAAAGGGTTCACAAAGATGATGGATGGCTGCAGAATCTCCTGGCTGCACGTCAGTGTGGTGTGGCACATGATGGAAGGTAAATAAGTATGAGATGTCATTTGACCATGGTCATGGAGGAAACAATGCAAGTGCTAGAGACAAGTGGAGGTAACTTGAAATTCGTACAGGAATTCAAAGATGTGACTGAGGAATATCCTGAGGGGAGAGCAGAAACACACAAGATGCTTTGTGAAGGAGAAGGCCTGGAGAATAGAAAGGTAGGAATGGGTATCTATGAGAAAACCCTACCCAAGTGCAAGAGGGAGGATGAAATTAGCTAGTGAAAGAGAGACAAAGCTGAGCAACAAGTTTGTTCAACTGAAGAAGGAAAACAATTCAGAAGCTAAGAAGAAAGGAAGGGAAACTACCCCCCAAAGACAAAATGACAAGACAGTGGAGACAGACAGGATTGAAGCTCCACAGGGGAGACTGAAGGGGGAAAGAAAAGCCAGACTGATTTTCAGACAGGCGGGAGAGGAGAGCCCACCACACCAGTATGACATGGGTGTTCATGACAGCAGACAGGTCCCTTGATTGTTTAGAACAAAGGAGAAACAATGTGGAGCCAAAAAGCAAAGAGGTGCCTTGTTCTTCCATAACTAGGAATGATAGATGTGAACCAGTGGCAAAGAAAATAAAGCAAGCTAATGGAAACAAGGATTGTCTTGCATTCAGGACCACTGCAAGTGTAGAAACAGGTCAAGGACAATGCTTTAAGACAGAGGTGATCTCTTTGTTTTTCCACAGAACTTTTTCGGTCCCAGTGGAAAATGATAAGGTAATAAAAAATGATTTGTTTCTTCAAAACTAGCTCTGTGCAGGAAATTTGGCCATGTTTGATCATTGAGAGGCAAACAGCTAAAGCAGATTCTTCTCTGAGGGTGGTCTCCATTTGGCCACTTGTGATACTGGTCTTACAGGACCGAAATTGGCAACAGTGAGTAAAGCCAGCTTTTAAGTGTAAAATAGGGAGAAACGGGCACAAGAGCCCTGTCTGTTTTTCATGCTGGGTTTTAACAGATGGGAAAAGAAATATCTTGGTAGTGAACATAGCAAGGGATAATGGGCCTCAAAAGAATAAAGGCACACTGAGAGCAAAGGCTTCATTCTGTGCTGGTCCCAATATATGAATATATTTTTTCTAAAGGTTTTGAAATTGCCATTCACTCCATAATTGCAGATTTTTCTGTGTGATGCCATCCATGGTGAGCACAGGAGGAGGTCAGCTGTGTGATAACATCTAAGCTTTGATTTCTGTATTGTATACAATGTAAGTGTTCTGGTCTCTTTCTGTTCTTTGAAAATCAAAGGGCCACCTAAGTTTCAAAACGGCTTCATAGTCATGCCAGACAGTACTGACAGGAGATGTAGTCAGTGAAAACACTTTACCAAGTGGTAAAAAATGAAAGTGGAATACGATGGAGAGAAATCATTCCATTCAGGATTGCCCAACTGCGTTAGAAAATGCTTTTTGTAACAATCTCCCAGACTGCCCTGTCAAGTCATCACTTGAGGCTGCAGATGTGGCTTCATTTGGGCCATTCCAGTAGTAAGTCTTCATTACCTTGGTTCACTTTGGCTTAACCGAGAGCATAGATAGAAACACCTTCATAGACAGACATCAGATCATAAACAGAAGCAAAGTTTAGGCAATGGTAATTTTCAGAACATGGATGATGCTAAAGACCACGAGGGAGCAACAACTCCTTTCTTTGATGCTTCTGAAGCCAGCAGAGATATTTGTCCATGGATTTGTTCATGAATGCAGCACACTGGATGCATTTAAGTCATTTACAGAAGTTCAAATCACCATCAGTCAAAGTAACAGTCAGTGAGAGTGGAGAACTTAGGAGTTTTGAATGTGGAGACAGGATCTTCTCTAAGTCATCTAAAACACCTCAGTGATGTCACTGGGGGGAGTCTTGAGGAAGAGGAGCTGGTAGAGAGAATGCTCTTAACCCAACTGGTTAAGTAGTCCTCTCTATCTGGGTATCAGAAGTAAGCTTCTGTAGGTACAACACAATTGGCAAAGAAAAGCAATGTTGTGGCAAGAAAGCAAAGGCATAAAGTGAGAACTATGAAACATTAACCTGAGAGATATGGTGCAAAGGTAATGAAAAGAAATCATAATGGGTCTATTAGCCATAAAAAGAGAAGCAAAGAATTGAGTCTTGACATACTGAAGTTGGGGAATTTACTACATATGGACGGCAGTGGCAAAAAAAAAGTCAAAGATTTGGCTATGAATGTGCCCTGAGGAGCCCAACATAGTGGCAGAGGTGTGATGCAGCATTGGCTGGGCTGCCCTTGAAATAGAACCTGCAGCACTGAGATTTAGAGTGTGAATGAGTGAGAAATTAACAAAACAGCAAAACAAAGTGTTGGAAAGGCTTAGAGTAATTAAGAGAAGAGGAAATAGCATGGATCCGAACACCCTAAAAATCACTGATACAGTGAAATTGAAGACCTATAAGGGTGATCAAGAGCTGCTTAGGCAACACACAATGAAAATTTGCCCATGGAAGAGAAGTTGTAAGGTGGGTCACAATCAGTCAGCAAAGGATTAGATAATGCGCTCAAGGGAACAATGAAGGGATAAAGTGATGCTAGGTGTAGGGGATTGGATTTGAGGACCCACAAGGCCCTGTCCAGCTTAATCATCTACAATTCCATAGAGACAGCAATGAAAGACCTGCATTGTCTCCCTGAGAACTAATTTCATTAGGTATGAGCTTAGGTCACGTATTACAAATAGGTCTCTCTTATGTGGTATTCTAGTTTGGGGTTTGCAGTGATTGATGGATTCATTAAAACGTCATCACTGGAACAGACAAGGATTTTCTGTTTAAAAATAAATAAATGACGACAGAAACAGCAAAAGAGCCTTCTGCTTTCCTTGCTGATTCTCCCTGCAGCTTACTATGGTTCAGGAGACTGCTTGGTGGGAGAGAGAGGAGACAGGATAAGAAAGGATTAGCAAAAGATATCAGCGTTTTATTAGATCCTTGGCTACCTGGTTGCTCTTACATTCTACCTCCCAGAATCTTTGTTTTTCTGAATGTCACATAGGTGTCATTCTGGTGCTGAATAATGTTTATGCTGCGGTCTCCCATTTGATTTGGAAAAGACACTTGGCCAGATTCTCAGGTAGTGACAACTGAGCTTTATTGTACAGATGTAAGCAGAGTTTCACTTGAAGATGCAGCCTGCTGGATTCCTGCTTGTACAGCTGGGCTGTCTGTTTAAAGCCAAATGAGTCGGTATAGAAAGATTTTCTCCACAGAATTTGGCTGTCATCCACGTGACAGTATGTTACATTTTCAAGTAGATCCCATGGGCCAAATTAATTGTAGTATTCTACTGATGTCAGTGATGTTACCCCAAGTGTGAATGTGGCCCCATTGTTCTAAGGCTAATAGAGATTTTTTTTTTTAATGAAAGTGAATCATAAAATATTCTCAGATTTTCATCTGGTTTTGCTTATAGTAATTATCCTTTCCTGGAGCTGAGTAGTAAAGAAAATATTCATATTCTCCAGTGTCTGGTATAAATTGCAGTGCTTGTTTGCTGCAGCCCAAGACACAAGCTACGGACAGAAAGTGATGCATTTGCCCCTTTGTGTATGGACAGCGTTAGCCACTTTTTGCAGGTAGGAAGCAGCACAGCAAAGGCTTTTAAAGTTCCCTGGTATCAGTGATATATCAGCAAAACACACTGATTTTCAGTGGCTTTTTATACTTTAGCAGGAAACTCCATTGGCAACAAATGCATCAAGATAACATTGAATTCCACCCTTTGTTATTAATGGAGACAAAAGACATGTTCTTTTTAACAGGTTTCCATCTGTAAGGCTTGCAGAATTAATGCTACAAGAGAGAGCCAGAAAATTTGGTGACTGCTTGCACCCAGTTATGTCAGAAAAAGTGTGGGATGTAATTACAGTGAAATTAGCTGAGCCAGGCAGTTATTACAGGTGGTTCCTACTCCTGATCTGAAGAACACACCTGAGGGACAGTGCAGCTGGGACTCTGCTGCTATAATTTTGGAGACAGGCTGGCTATCTCTACTTGTTCACTGGTGGATTCACTCACTGTGTATCACAGCTAGTGCTCCCAGATTTGTGTTAGTGGAGTTTATGTAGAAATGTTAAGTAACAGAAGGGTCTGGCTGAACTACTATGTCACTGTTCGGCTCCATCTTTCCTTTACAAAGTTCAGGAACATCAATGAAAAAGCTTAAGCAGAGATAGGATATGTCCTGAGACACCATATAGGGAGTAAAAGGAACTTCACAGGGCATAAACTTACAGACAAACTTTAAGGCACAAAGTCTATAGCTGGAGCTCTCTATCCCTCTCTAAACCATAGGGAGTCCTCACATACTATTGATGACCAAACCTTTTGGTCAATTTTATATTGCCATGGAATAGTCGCCTAACAGGAGTACTCTTGATTTACAAAAAGGCCTCAAATAGTTTAAAACTGTGACCTCCTGAGTAAATGTTAAAAGAAATAGGTGTGAAAATTAAGAATGTGGAGCTGGTACTACTTCTCAAGCTTAGGAATCTGTCTCTACAGGTGCATTTGAGGCTTCATCTGGGGAAACCAACCTCCAGAGTTCACTAGAACTGAAATATTCCATGCTGCAGAATGAGTGCTTTCTATCTGAACTCAGGGGCCACCACCCTAATGCACTCCAGCAGGGTGTCTGGCCCTCTGGATGTTTGGTGAAGAATAAAGACCAGTTCTACCTCTGTGGTGTTGAGGGTGGGAGTTATTCTTGAAAGAGAAATGCTGATATTGGATCAGCCCTACAAGCAGTGGTGAAAGCTATTCTGTTATTATGCAATTTTCTTTTCTTTCTGTTGTGAGTAGGGGTGGAAAAAAAAATGCACAAAGATTGACCCTGTGCCCATGTAAACAGTGTATCTGTGAAAACCATACTTGATGAAAGGAAAATTATGTCCTAAGCAAACAGATGTGATGTACCCTAACAAAAAAGACTTGAGGGATCTCTAACTAGCTATGCTTGGGGGTTGGTTGGTTGTTTTTCACAAGAATGAAGGAAAGCAGCTGAATATACTGTTAATCTGTGGATAGTCTCTTAAAGACAGATCATCCACTGAAGAGGTCTCTCTTTCTGGATTCTCCTAGTTTGGTATGTGTCCCTGCCTATGGTAGGGAAGATCAGAATTTGATGATCTTTAAGGTCCCTTCCAAACCATTCTATGATTCCATAATATTTAAGTCCCCTTTTCTCTCCAGAGTTAAGGATTTGATTTCAGATGGTTTTAGTGACAAAGACAGAATTTTCTTTAGAATAAATTTCTCCCCAGTGTACATAGGAGAAATGTTAGCTGGACATAACTGCATGTACTTGAGGGCCTACTTCAAGCTGTTCCTCAGAGCTGTATCTACTGACTACAGCTCCTTGGTCCTTAGGAACTCCCTTTCTCTGCCATCTGTTTATCTGTCAGATCTTCAGAGAGTACTCTGTGATTTCAGTGCAACTCTACTATCCCATCAAAACAGTTAAGTGCATACACAGCCTCAAAATGCAGGAATGTGAAAGAGGAAAGAATTCATTTTCTGTGGTAAGGAAAAGCTAAAGACTCTCTGTCTCTGCTGTCACAGTTTCCTAGTGATGTCTTCATGCAGTGATGTTCTCACGAAGGATGAGTAGTTATCTCCATTTTTAACACATCAGGTGATGCTCTGTTTCCCTTAAAAATGGTTGAAGCTAGAGCAAAGCTTTTCCCACGAAACTCAAAACCAGGTAAAACTACCTACTTAGGGATGTCTAATAAAATCCTGCAGTTCAGGCTAGTGGTGCTGTATGCTCAAGCTGGGGTGCGATTTAGCATGAACACAGGCAAATTTACTGCAGCAGGTGGAAACCAGGCGGTGCTCGATGAGGCCACATCATGCTGCTGCTGGAAATGACTCAACTCAGTAATTTAACATTGGAGAGTTTACACAGACATAAATTGTAGAAACTGAATGTAGTTCTAAGGGAGCTGAACACATCAGAATCAAAACCAAGACAGGTTACTCCTCAACAGAAGAAATTATCCATTTCCATACTGATCTGGTTGAAACCAAGTAATAAAATGTTGTTTCCAAGCATCAAGGATCATTTTTTTCTTTTCTCTTGTTTATGGAAGTCTGTATTTCGTATCAATCTCTCTTGTGGATCCCTTACTTTCATAAGGTACCAGGGAAAGTCCAGAGAGCTAGAAGTGAACAAATGTTTCATTCTCTTAGAAGGATGAAGGAGATGATTCCCTTCTTCCAGCCTGCCCATGTAAATATAGGCCAGTTAACCTGATTTCAGTTCTGAGACTGCAAGAAAATCAGATGAACAAAATAGTCAATATCTACTTAAAGAGAAAGTGACATAAATTACATTAGTCAGTATGGTTTTGATAATAAAAACTACAGTAAAAAACAGTTTTAAAATGTCACTACCTAAAATGTAGCAGATACAAAATGAGTAAACTGATATAACAGAAGGATTTCAGGAGAGTATTTTTATCAAGGTTCTGCAGTGATTTATTCTTGCCCCCAGGCTATTCACTATTGTTATCTAGGATTTGAAAGAAAAAAACAAATAAATTAGCTGCTGGAAGAGTTGCAGATATGCCACAGTGGTAAATATACAAGGCAGGTCAAGTCTGCGAGGCAAACTGCACCACTTCGTAAACTCAACTCCTCTGAACATGTGTTTTAAACCAGCAAAATGCAAGGTCATACATTTGAAAACAAAGATTACAGATGACAGTTTATGTCCTGGAAGCAGTGCCTGAAAGCCTTGGCCCAGATGCAGGCTGTGGGCTTTGTCAACATGTACATGGGGACAGATTAAATCCAATCCCAGCCATTGTAAAATCTGTTCGTGTTTAATCTATTTAATGGGTCATTCTCATTAGCCAGACCAAAGTTTGTCTGCTTGGGGCAATTTTCCCCTATTTTCTCACTAGTTAGAAAATAGTAGAATATACCTGATTTTGAACTTGAAACCTCATTGGTTCTCTCTCTGAAAGGCGTTATCATCTGCGGTGAATATCCTGTGCTTGTGAACATTACCAGTAATCACACCAATCATCTGACAAGAAGTCTAGTTTTAGCACAACTCTGCCAATTGTAAGTGAAGAAATGAGGCCCTGTGGAAATCAGAGAATTCAAGATATTGCTAAAGATCTGTTGCACAAATGGTGATGTTGAATTGGAAACATCACTTGAAGCTCATAAACCCTTCATAATGCTCTTCCTTTTACATAAGAAAGAATTTGCCAGGTATTCAAATGGTAAGAAATGCCAGGAGTAAGGGTACCTGTGCTAAAGTAATTCTCCTTGTGAGTGAAGATTAAGGTAGCTTCTCATTGCATGACTGCTATTGATTTTTCCACAGGTCCCTTACCTTACGGATTTGTCATTTGAATTATTTGTAATACAGGCTCCTAAGTTCTATGTGACTTCTGAAAATGCAACATGAGCTGTAAATCACTGGAATGCTTAGAAAATACGATCCGGTGGAATCATCACCAAGTAGGTAAACTGCCAAAACTGCACCAGCCAGCCCCACATGTGGGGCTGTACCACAGATAGGGAGCCAGAAGAGATTTTCTCACCCTCTTGGACTTCCCACCCTCCTCCATATAACAGCAGGGAGGTATTTCGAAGCCTGAGGAGACTGGAATGGGGAGAGAAATGACTAGCAGTGTTGGTGAGTGGAACTTCTTGGTTGTGCCATATGGGAACAGGACACACTATGATGATGGGTGACCTCCAGTCCATGAGCAGAGAGCTCAGCAGAAGCACCCTGGCTGCTGACAGTTCCCATTAACCACAGGAGAAGCTGCAACACTGCCATGGTGACTACCAGGCCATTTCTATGCAAATGCTTACTCATGGCCTGTGAGCACAATATTTCATACAAATATTGGGAAAAGGTATTGTTAAGCTCTAGAAAGAGGTAGCACACAAATACATACTTGCCCATGTTCATGTGCCTAGAAACTCTCCAAAATCATATAATCTGGGCATTCATCTGGTAAATGGTGAAGTGGTCACTTCCCCCCTCATCCAGGACTGCAGTATTTACAATATTCATTGGAAATGGTGTATTTTCCTTTTTGGAGAAGGCTTGTGGCTGGTGATTCATGCCGTTTGCCAGACCACCCTTGTTGAAGATTCATGCCTTTCCAACCCTGGTAAATAGCATCCCTTTTCTGAACTTTTTGGTGAAGCTGATTTCCCTCTGTAATCCCAATGCTCCATGTTCCTGCGGTACTCTTCCTTGCTTTCCTTGAGCTACACAGCTCAAGCTGGCCTGATTAGCACCAGCTAGCTCAAGCCTAAATCACAGCACAGTGTTTTTACTTAAAGAACTTCAAAGATCAATCAAACCTCCCACAGCTCCTATGTATGACAGCAGAGTAAAACTTGAGGTACAAGCTGGCCACGCAATATTAGTTTAAAAGCTCAGCACCAGAGCACAGTGCTTGTATTTTGTGATGGTGACACATCCTTTCCTTCTTTTGTTTTAATTTTTTCCTTTTTCACTCTGGTTTGGACTATTTGGATTAACTGCAATGTTAGGTGTTCTCTCAGAAGGTGGCACGTCACAGAGCCTAACTGCTCTTGCCTATTCCTTGTTCTTCCAATTGCAGCTTTCTAGATCTGACCAATCCACTTCTAAGCAGTGTCCTAGCACAAGAAGTGATTGAGGGGTTTTTAATCAAAATGCCTCAAGGTACTCATTTTCCCAAGCAAGTGGATTTAGCTTTCTTAGGAAGTATGGCTGTGAAAGCCCTCCCAGCGCAGGCTGCTTTTCTTTGACCGTCTTCCAAGCTGCTTTGCACTGCTACAACTCTTGTGTTGCAAAGGCAGGAAGGCTCCTGGATTTCCTGTCTTTACCAGATGAACATCACTTAGCATCCAGCCAGAAGACTTGGTCAAGATGAAAGCAATATTGAATTTTGCAGGTCTCATTTATTTAAGAGAGTAAAACGTCTTTCTTTTCAAAGCGTTCCTCTTTAGCTTTCATTTCCTGTGCACAGAGTAGCTTTGTCTTGAGTACAATAATTAAGTTGTTGACCTTCCTTAGAGGTCAAACATAGCTTCCCTTTAGAGAAAGATAAAAACAAGCAATAATAGATACTTTGACTGGTCTAAGACACTTGGTCTGCCTATCTATGATGTTGCTGTAATTTCTCCTGGATATTTTCCCCAAGATAATTCAGGATGACAAACTGCTGATCCATTTATTCTGGTGGGCATGCAGTATTTACTGAAGTTGTCTTTTCCCCATTCCTTATAAAAAAAAATTATTCCATTGTAACTACATCAAATAGCATGAAGTAGGATGCATACACTCTAATGAGAATGTTCCCTGTGATTTCAACATGGCATTTCACTCTTTTAAATGATTTTTTTTCCCTAATCTTCTGAGAAGTTTTTTTCTTCAAGATCAAAGATAACAATGGAGACGCACAAACACCTTCATGCATTATACAAGCCAAATCTCCATTCTTTTTATACTGCTTTTGTTTTTGTATGTAAGCATTTTAACCCTCCTCCTTTTAAAATGACCCATTTCTAACTTTTACATTTATTTAATTCTTGGTTACTTGTTTTTAATATGAGTGCCAATTGATATTAGAGGTCCTGATAGATTGATGTTATGTTCCGCATAGCATATAGATGATATCAGCAATACAGTTCCTTGTAGCTGTGCCTGTGTAAGCAAGGCACTTGGATCATCTGATTAGGCTAAATAAGTATTAGCAGTGAGTTTGATTTCCTTCATATAGAAATCTGAATCTGAGATACTGTCCATGGCATGGAAGTTGTGGGGTGGTACATTATCCTTTACAAACCGGGAAAGAAATAGAACACCCCACAGGTGGAAGAAATCCAAGAAATCCATTAATGCCAACGATTTGGAGCTTTATTGCTGATTTGTGCAAATGGCAATAGACCTTTGGATTGTACAGCAGGTAGGAAGAAGGAAAAGCAAACACAGGCTCTCCAGCCCACATTCTGGAATAGGCTGGGCCAGCCTTAATACTTCTGACTTATTAAACCTTCTGTTCTAAACCCTCATATTCCCTCTACTCTGCTTATTCTTTCCAGAAACCTTCATCAGACTTTTAGAGTTCCTTTTCTAGTACAAACAATGAAAGTAAGTCTGAAAGTGAAGTATGTATATAGCCATATTAAAGTCCAAATGTACATGTACTCCTTGAGGCAAGAGAAGTAATTCACATCACAGCTGAGACTGAAATTCACCCCATCTCTTGCTGTTGTGGCACTTCATAGCTATTAATACATGAGCAATCATCTCCTCATCACCAAAACCCTTAAATTCATCCTACTGTCCCATCATGGTGAATTAAATACGCCTTAATGAAAGGGGGGCTGAGTGGAAAAAGTCAGGCCTAAGCAAAGCATCTTTTTTGTTCAGAAGCAAAAGAGCAAGGCTGGTATCTAATTTTGGACCTCTGGGAAATGCCTTGATACTGAAGTGGTCAGCCCCATGTAAAAGCTTAGTGAGAGTCTGGCATTCTCTACTGCCAGCAGTCATTCAGGCTTGTGTGGGCACCCCTCAAAACCCCTAAGTAGAAGCTATGGTTCCAGTTCTTTTAGCCTTTTTAGGGCTTTGTAGGTAAATGTGATCCAGCAGCAGCAAAAGGCAGTTCTGGTTTTAATAAAGATTAAAAAATATTTTTGAATGACCCTCCTTGTTCCTTACTATTATACGGTATTAAAATATAAGAGCACAGCCAAGGAGAATAGAAAACAAAGAGAAAAGCCTTTAAAAAAAATTCCACAATTTTATATCCTTTCCCTACTAACCCACCACAGAATTCAAGGGTGGGGGATTCGAGGGCTAAAAGAATCTTCATATGGTGCCAAAAATTCCCCACAGATCTCTCTGGTCCCTCAGCATTTGGCTATTTAAAGCAAACACATTGTGTTTTAAATGCTAGTTTAGATCCATTTTCCATATGAGGAGGTGGGATGTAATTAATTAGCTGTTCTTTTGATTTTTAAGTATCAGATGTACATTTCAGAAGGACATGGACCTTTGACAGAGGCTAGAAAAAGGAAATAAAATACAAGCTGCACCACTTAAGTCTTCTGGGTATGGATCAGCAGGGGATTATCATGTGTATTTTATTGCTACCAATGGCGATTGAGTCACATGAGTGTTAATACAAACCTAGGAAAAAATATCTGGATGAAATCACAGTAACAGAGTTTAAAGTGTTTATTTTAGTCATAATTGCACTGTTTTTACATAATGCCTTTGATCTGTAGGTTGAAAAGAGGCAAAGCCAGTAGTCCACAGTAGAAATAACCAAAGATAAACTTCTCTGTAGAGTTGAAGAAAATCAAGTCCATAGTCAGAGATACACACATGGACATGTACAGTGGGGAGGTGAAACCCAGACCCCAGCATGCCAAAAAATACAACTCATTGCCATTTCAGTTAATGAAGTCCCTTTTCTGGATTTCATTGGGTCTCCCTTAATTTGAAACTTTATGTGGATCATCTACTAGAAGAAATCCAGTGTAATAAAGTAGTCATGTAAAATGAGGGGAAAAAGCTTTATACCTCCCATCCAGGACTGCAAAAATAGATAAAAAAGCTCCCAGACTGGAAGGGAGTTCTCCAGGCCTTTCATCAGCACAGAAGTCCGGTTGTCCTTGTCCCATGGCCCTGTTGGCCACGGATGGTCCTGCAGACCCTTCAGAGTGTCCCCTCCAGACTGAGAGCCAAATTCACCATCACATCAGCAATTTGGTGCCTATGTCAACGTAACAAAATGACCAAAATGCCTCTGTCTCCCAGATGCAGCAAAGTCCTGCCTGTCTATTGCCCTACCCAGATTGAATTTGCTCATTAACCTGCAGAAGCAGGGAGCTGCAGCACCCAAGTGAGTGGCCTGTGACCTCTTGGATCAGGGAATGATCCAGAATAAACAAACTGCACAGCCCCGTTTATCGCTTCTTTTCTTCTCCCCCTTTTTTACCCCTAAAGCTAAGGAGCATCTCCTAACTAAAATGCTTGTGGACTGAGGACATGATACTGTTCAATTGCACAAGCCCTTTGTCATCTTTATCTCTAGCCAGAGAAGAGAGGAGTTTGTAGAGCAACTATAAGAGGAACTTACTGTCTTTTTGTAAGATCTGCTGATGTAGTTGGGAACAGACTAGTTTTCTGTCACACGAGTCCTTTCTCACGTCTCTCTTCTACCAGAAGGCCAAACATGTTTAGTTCTCCTTGTGGGTGCCTTGCCTTATATTTGGTGACAATGTATGAGCATTATTACATCTGCTCTTTTCTTTACTTTATTCCTTCTGCAGTTATCCAAAATGATTCCTGGAGGGTTTTCATGCAGGTTCACTCTCCCAAAGCCCTTTCTGAATGAGCAGAGGAAAAGGCAAGTTCCTTCGTTGGGCATTTCAGAGTCAGAGCCTACCACAGCTGCACCAAGATGCTCTTGTAAATAATCCCCCCTCTCATTCAGGTCCAGGGGGGATTCAGGGATGCTATATGCTAATAGAAGTTCATTTGAATCCTCCCATCACTCTACTGCGCCACACACTGTTGGTATATGAACGCACATTATTGTGAAAGTGAATCCCATTTTAACACCAAATGTTTCAAAAACAAAGCTATAAAATTCTTAACTCAGTTATTAACTTTAAATGAATTGTTTAGGTTGTTCCCTTCCCCACACCCCACCCCTGTTAACTTTTTCTTGAGGGGAATGTATTTCTGGAGCCATGTGCTTCTCACATGGTCGAGGCTAAAAATAGCTGTAGAAACTCATTCCAGCTAAAACTTAATTTAAAATCCAATTTGCCAGCCTCACACAGACGGTAACCAGTCTCTTTGCCTGGTTTCTGTATTTGTAATGACCTTGACCAGCCTTTTGAGCACTGATTATTCCTGGATTTCCTATACCTCTATTTAATAATACGTATATATATCCACACGCACATGCCTGAGCCTAAGGAAACCTCCAAGTTGCACACAAAACTCATTTTCTCTGTATGGCCTGGGCTTCCACTTGAACAACAGGAAAACTTGCATTCTCTTATAAATACACATCTGCACTGTGGAGACAGCAGAATCAGCCCAGGTTTCTTGTCTGGTTTAGCTACTGGGGTTTCTGAGAGAGAGGGACTTATAAAGTACATTTGCAAGTATATTGTTCAAGTACTGAATTATTTTTCCAAGGTTCTTTTTGTCCGTGATGGGCAAATCAGTTGCTTCAAAATGTCTGAACCACCACGGGTCAAATCCTTCTTCCATTTAATTCAATATGAGTTTTGTCACTCATTTTAAAGCAAAGACTGTAGCCCATAAAAGACAATTATGCAATCACTAGATGAAAGGGATGTTTTCTCCTTGCCCTAGATAATTAAGTCCAATGGAGAACCTTTCTATTCCCATCACTAGCTGGTTTCTTTAATTGGTCTTGAGATGACTGTGTCCTGAGCTCCAAAGGTTGAAATCCTTTGGAAAGGAGATTTTCAGCTTGCGGCTTCTGAATCTGTAGGGCAGCAATAGGCAGCTAAGGAAAGCATTGTCAGTAGGCTCAGGAACTGCCTATGGATCCATAAGCTCCTGAGAAAAATGCAGCAGTCCATATTAAGGAATAGATGGAAAACCACTGATTTTGCTAATGTTACCTTATCTGTGGAAGGGATTTTGGTCTCACAGAAATGCTTAGATTTGCGGAGAAATTCTTGATTCTTCTGGTTTCACTGCTTTTCTCTTTGAATCCTTCTATGCATTTCTACAGTGTTAGGCATTATTTAGTTATCCTTTCTGCTTTCAGACATGATGTCATTTAATGATGCTGCATTCTCCCTGTCCAATAGTATGGAAGAGGTCTTTTCCCTTTGTGTAAACCAGTTTGCTATTTTGACTGGACATTTGCATGTTCACTTTTATGTCTGTTCCCTTCCTTCATTTTGGTCCTTCTAGGTCCCCTCTCACAAGGGAAAGTTGCCTTGACCCTGGCGGTCATGTGTGATTTTTCATCTATTGGTTTCTAATTTTGGTATAGAGTTATCACTTAAAACACAAATTGAAAGAACAGCAAGAGTATATTTTCAGCATTATTTTCTCCCCATCTTTCATAGCGTATTCTTCCACGCACTTCTCCCCAGGCAACTGTTGATCACTCATAGAAGTTAGTGGGTTCCCTTAGCATCAAGCAATGAATGGGAGTACTTTTGCAACATCATTTCTGCTCCATTTGTCTACTTGGACTTTCTTCATTGTTGTGCTGTCTATTCAGAATGGAGTTTGGCCCTATTTCCCTTCAGCTTTGCTTAGCTTTATCAGTTTTGTGTTATCTGCCAAATTTAGCACATCACTTCCCAGTTTTTATACATATTATCTACACATATACATATATATCTGTGTAGATAATATACATGTGTGTGTGTTATTCTACTCTCTTTTTTTTTAATTTATTTTTACTGTTTAAATAATTTCCAGACAATGGTAGAATTTTGCCTTCTCAACCATGATCCTTCAGTTCATTTAATAATCTCTAGAAGGTCTTTCTACAGGGCCAGGTAAACTTCCTCTGTGATTCTGCTGAAACAGTCAAAGAATGCCAGTGAACTGGAGAGGTATCATACCTCTTTCCATGTTACGCTTGAAAGTCCTCTCTTTCTTTAATGATCATATCAACTATTTTACTTGATACTGATCTCGACAATAAGTAAGTGCCATTAGATATAGATATAAGCCCTGCACTACATGAACCAGAACTGTCTGTAGTCTAACTGCTTCCAAGAAGGTTGCCATGTGTTTTCTAGAGCCAGAATTAAAGCTGCCATATTTAACTCATTTGAAAAGATATTGCAGCTTTGATGATCACAAGAAGGAGACAGAAGAGTGCAACTTAAACGTTTACATGTTCATTTTTCCTCAGGATGCCAAAAGCTGTGTGCTTTAACTTGGTTTATCAGGCAGTTGTGTAACATAGGTGAATTTGGGATTCCTGGGGCAGGATTCAGGCTCAGCACCCTTAACCATTGCTAACATTTTAGTCATCAAATGCACCAACAATCAGCAGCTTTTAGTTTCACACACATCCAATTGATCTCTTCAGATCTGCTAACTCAAAATATATTATTAGCCAGGAATGTCCACGTCTTCCAGTACTTTAATGCATGGATTTTTTATTTCAGTTAGGGGGTATGATTTTTTTTGTTATAATTAAAACTGATAAATAAGTAAACCCCCTAATGAAGGTGAGGTTACCAGCAAAAGGTTGTTTATACTTGCATAGATTAGTCCTGCAGACTGTAGCACACTTTGTGTTTGCATCTTCTCAACCGGCAGAGAGGGGGCAGTTGCACCACAGTGTTTAAGTATATCAGTTTCAACCTAGAAGTTAAACTGACACAAAGCTCCTGCGCCTTTTAAGGAGCCATTGAGAGTTAAAAGGACAGAAATCAGATTTAAAGCATTCCAGTAAATGCATGCTAAAAACTAGCATTTGACTCAAAATTATTTGTTAATGGAATTCTAACATTGTTGAAGGGGGCAGGGTTCTCACTACAAAAGGCAGGAAATTCAGAGTTAGCCCTGCTCTGCACACCATCACCTTCTTTGCATGGGTGTGTTGGAACCCATGCTCCGTCACACACAATATATTGTGGTCTGGGTTGCTCATAGTTTGTCTACACGGTCCAGTTTCTCATCTGAAGGTAGTGGACTCCAAACTATGGGTACTCTGCAGCAAATATCACTGTGAGAAAGACTCCCAAATGCAGCTTTTAAGCTTATTTGAGCAGGCTCACCAGTGCTGCTGGCTGCGAGTACTCAGAGTTAAGGAGCTGGGAGTTAAAATCTGCAGCTACTGAGGCTTCTCTGCTGCTTTGGAACCTCTTTTACTTCATTATTTCCTCTATATATGTCAGCATTAGAAAAACAAGCTTGAAAAACATCCCACTAATTTAATGCAATCAAGCTTGAAGCCTGAAGACTTTAAGAAGAAAAGTAGTGATTCTGAGATTAATCATAAGAGCTGAACAGCAGATATCAGCCCAGGCTCTAGCTACCCCAATCCCCCCAGTGATTAAATACACAAGGAAAAACTTATGTGTGCACCAAACTCAGTGCAGCTCCAGGGGATTAAAGGCAGGTATCCAAGGACAAAAACTGGCTTGCTGTTTGGCAGGGACAGGGATTTGGAAACCCCATCCACCACCACATCCATGAAAAGAAAAAAAATCAAAGGCCAGCAAGCAGTAGACAAAGTTCTGTTCTCTTTGGAACAAAGAGCTGCCAAAATGTTCATGTCAGGCTTTTTCTCTTCTTCTTTTCCTTTGGGCAGGCAGGGCTGGGTTGCAGCAGAGCTGCTCACAGCCTCACCCAGGGAGCACAATGGCTGGGTCAAGACAGACAGAGCAAATACATGCACGTGTTTAGGTTTCCTTCAGGTATATCGATGATTTGGAGCTTTTGCTTCACTCTCTTATCTCCTATGTCCTTTAATGAAACTACTGGCAATGACGGAGTGATTTTTACATTGCGTTTTTTCTCATTGGTTTGAATTTCTAAAAAGCATCATTCTCAGCACTTTTTCTCTGTTCACACACACGCAGAACAATTGATTTAGACAGGAAGAAATTGCATTCGACGGGAAGAATTTCCTAAATTGAGTTAGACTTGAATCAAATAAATACAAACCTGTTTTTAAAAGGCACGGTGGTGCTTCACATTCTTATGAAAAAGAAGAATTCTTCTATTCCCACTTGTTTTTCAGTAAACTTTCATCGGTCTGTTTAAAGTTCTGCAAGTGTGAATATTCATATTTCAAACATCTGGCGTGCAAACCGAGCATTTCAGAAGTACGATATCCTCACTTACTACAGAATTGTCAGTAAAGCTTCAGTAACAACCAACTGTTTTCCTTACCAAGGGCCAGTTTTGCCTCACTCACACAAGTAGGGCTTTTTTTTTCTTCCCATTGACTGCAATGGGAGCAGAATCCATCCTGAAATAGTGGCCCCCTGGTTTAATCCATGACAAGAGACAAACAGACCCTTTGAAATGAGTTTCATCTTTTGTGTCCCATTTGTTGTCCAAAGCAGGTGTCAATTGGATCTTTTCCTGTCTGTCTGTGGTTGAAAAGCAACATGTTGTAGTTAAACCCACTTGTAAATCGTAGCATTTTACAGACTAACTCCCCCAGGGATCCACTAAAAAGCTACTTGAGGTTAAGAAGTCAAAAAAAGGGTTAATTTGCTTCTCCCCCTCCCCTTCTCATTCTGTTTCAAGTTGTTTCTTGTTTTAAAAACCTCTCTGCTCTCTCCATATACAGTAAAAAGACACTTCATACACAAGCTGCTGATCATGCCTGCACTGAGGTTCATTTATTTGTAAAGCACTGAAAAGAATTTCTTTTTATAGCAGGCCCAGCCACAAATTCCCTATTTTCTTGAGCCAATAATCTTATCAACCACCTGCTTTGTGGCTCTAGTGCCAGAAACAGCCTCAGAGTTCTAAACCTTGTGAAGAGGTGACTCTGGAATGAACACTGGCCCACCGGAATGCCCTGCCATTGGATCAGACTGGTGGACTATCCAGAGAAAGAACACCACCAGCACCTCCAAGAGCAACAATAAGCCGACACATCCCACGTTTTAAGAGAACGACATTGTGTGCAAGAAAATGCACTGGAAATGTATAAAATGTTATGTGATATAACTGCATAAAATGATCGTTTATAGCCGGCACAATGGAAACATGAAGTCTGAGCTCCATCAGATGCAGCTGTCTTGTTATTCAGTGGTGCTTGCCCCTTTCTTGTGCCAGTCTTTCTAAAGCCTCCCATGAAGATTTGTGTACTCACTGCACAAGGATGTTAGCAATAAATACAGGAGAAAAACCTTAGCTGTTGTTTCTCAGCAAATAACTGTCTTGGGCAGCAAGGTGGAGCTCCAGGTATTGCCTTTTCAGTGCAGTTTTGATTCACACTTGCTGCTGTCTTCAGGGTACTGGAGGAGTGAGAATCTCTTACAGGCAGGTCAGCTGTCTTGAATAAACACTACTTTGATCTGCAGTGATTTCCTCAGCTGTGTGCACCAAAGTGTTGCACATTCAAGCTGTTCTCCCTCCCTCTCTCTTTCTTTCAAGTGCTGAGCACTGGTGTAAACCCACCATAGCCATGTGAAGGGAAGCGTGCAGCCAGCCCAGCCCTGCATCCCTGGCCAACCACAGCACTTTGCCCAGAGCCTCTGCCTCTGGCAGGACCAGAAGGGATGTTCATGTGATCTCCCAGAACATGATGGGTGGCTGTGCTCTCTCCCCCCTCTTCACTGGCATGCACCAGGCAGCAGGTGAGCTGCAGAGGCTTGTTAGCCGCCTTTCTGCAGCTTGTCTCTGTGCTTTGACCATCTCATCCAGATCCACTGAGGCTTTTACCATCCCACCATGGAAAGTAGGTGAAGCTGTTCCTATCCAAAGCGCACTTGGGAGCACCAGCAATCTGCACATTTGTTTGCCAGACAGTACGCTGAAGTTTGGTAGCAGAGAACGTTTTTCTCATAATTAAATGCTTCAGATGAGAGCCCCCAGATTCTCTGTTTTCTTTATCCATTGCTTTATTTTACATAGTATTGTCCTCCTTTAACAGCACATTTCAAGTTACTCCTGTCCTCTACTAGCTAGGACAACCTCCAGGGAGTCTATCCCTATTTGGCATTTTGGTTATCATTGTAGTAACAAAAACACCAGCACCACTATGTTAAAAGGTGCACTAAGGGAGGACATTGAATCCAGCCTGCACTTCATTGCTGGTGGAAGGAGCATCTAATTCAACTGCCCATCCTTACTCTGACAGAAATCAATTTGAGACCTCAGCAACTTGATGAAAAACATTAAGAGAAGGGACACATGCCTAATTTAAAGGATTTCTTCACCTGCAGTAGTAACTATGAGCCTACTCTTGCTGTTTCCTTACAGCATGCCAAATGGCTGTGTAACAAATCTGCCTTCACCGAGCGCATTGTCACAATCCTTACAGAAGAGAGAGTTATTTTCCATAAGAGCTTATTTCTCCCTGCAACGTTTATGCTTGAAAAGGCTGTTGCAGATCATTCAGACATCTCTGCGTTGGTCATCAGGCTCAGATTTGGGGTACCAAAGGGCCTCAGAGAAGAGATGAATGGTAGGGAAAAAGCTTGCCCTCATTCTCAATGTTTCTGTGACCTTTGTTGAGCAATAATGACAAGACTGTGGCATTATTCCTCTTGCTATGGGACATGGTGTAGAATATTTACCTGGAAACATTAGCTGCAGATTCTGATATGGAAAAGAAGAGGATATTTATCACTAATACAATTTAGCTCCTAAAACACTGGCTCCAAACAGGGCTGAGAAACCTCAGTGTAAATTCAACACACTTGTATTGCAAGCAGTAGAATATGCAGGTTTCAAAACTAAATGTTTCTTTGATGTGGCACAATTCTGACTTGACAGAGCACTGAACAAAGATGTTAGGGAATCCAGAGCATCAGCTATCAAGCAGAGGAACTGATTTAGTATAAACAATAAAATAAACCCCTTGAAGCCACTACCCAGGGAGCATAACAAGACTAGGGAGACCCTTACCTGTGCTAGTGCAGCAACATGCTGACAGGAGTGTGAATGGTCTTACACAGATTGTGCACCAGCTGTACTAAATTACCTAAGTGAAACCAGGGGACACAGCACCTGAAGCCATCAAGAAATGAGCTATGGTATCTTTACCTTCCCTGTGGGAATGAAAGCCTCCCTGCAATAGAGACAGCACAACTCTTCTTTTAGAAGACAGCCAGCCCTTCATTTCACCCACTATCATGGTGTTTGGTCTGCACTTCTCCTTCCTCTTCCCTGCTGCAGTACTGTCCTTCAGCCACTCAGCTGGCTTTCTGATTATGTTTTGGTTTTTAATTCAGTTCCTGCTCTCCAGAGTCACAAAGTAGTCTTGGAAAAAAGCCAGGTGCAAGCCAGCAGTGGGATATTTTCCCTGGGGAAGTAAAGAGTTGGAAACCATAGTTGTGGGAGGCGTGAACTGCTCTGTTTATTTAACTATCTGAAAGGACGCTCATCTGCTGCTGAACACAGGACAAGACCCCTTAGAAGTGATCAGCCAAATCAAGCCTCAGTCACACAACCCCCTATGATGGTTTAAACCAAGCTGGGCCAGGATCACCTCCTCACTCTGCTCTTAGTTCCCATCAGAAGTGTTTGTGTAAAGCTCCTTCTCTGTAATACCCATTGAAGTGCACCAAGAGACAGGTAGGTACATATGAGGTGAGCTGCCACATTATTCATTATTATATGTAATAATTCAAATTTAATGATCAATTTGGCTGAGCCAGTTTAGTGGATGAGCCAATTTAATGGTTCACTGCTTCCAAAACATGGGACTGCCTCCCTGCTCCAGGCCAGTGAGCCAGCTCTGCCACATGGCTGGCTCCACCACCAGGAAAAACAACCAGAAAGCATTCAACTCAGCTGATGCGCTGTGATTTGCTGAACCAAGATAACTCAATCAGTCTTCTGAGCCTTTACTCCATTTCATACATCACAGAATCATAGAATGGTTTGGGTTGAAAAGGACCTTAATGTCCAACCCGCCTGGTTGGAACCAGTAATTCGTAGCACTCATCTCAGCTAAACCAACCTGGGCACTTCTGCAGCGATAAACAACTGTGTTCAGAGGAAAGAGAGCTGCTGGTTTCACTCTGTTTCTCTGAAGAGGCAGAAAGGGCCCCATGACAAGCTCTTAGGAGAGTCAGCAGAATTTAGGCTCTTTGGGACCTTCTGAAAAATACTGCCCGGTGTTCAATAGTAGCATTGCTCCATCCCTCACTGTCTTTCCACAGCACTTTAATGCACAAAACTGAATGTCCTACAGACCCTTACTGCCACGTCTTGGCAAAGGCTTCAGTGCAGTTGCACATCATCAGTACAAAACTGTGCAGGATATTGAAAAGTGAAAATGTGGCAGAGTGTAAAATAAACAGGATTCAGTATTAAAAAACAAATAGCAGGTGGGAAACTGGGCTGTTTTCTCCATTTCCATGTCCCATCATTCAGACTACACATTATACATTTCTCCTTCTGCTTTGAGTTTCAATAAAGCAGCCGCTGAATTTCCAGTCTGTCACACAAAGTGCTTCAGAACTCAGAAATCCTGACCCAGCCGTTACACCAAGCTGGTGGTAAAACATGTAGATGGGAAGGAAAGCCCCAGCCTAGGAGAAGCGGGGAAATAGAGATCTCTAACCAGTTCTTTTAAAAAGAGGGTGGTTACTATTCATGTTGTGATTCATTGAGATAAAGGACCCACAGATCACAGAAAGACTTGGGCTGCCTGCAGGAGAAAGTTACTCTTTTTTTTCCTTTCCTTTCTTATTAAGAGAAGACCCTTGTGTGTGCATTTGCAGCTCATAGCTAAGAGGTTGGAGCTAGAAGCTAATCAGCCATTCTGTCTCCTATCTGCTGATCTGCTGGTGTTGGGGGAAGGGGAATGTGGGCAAACAGGCATTAAATTCCACCGGCAGGCGACGGGAAGGTATTCCTTGATAAGCAGCATCCAAGATGATGAGCTGTAAAGCAAAGCCCCTGTTGAGGAAGCAGGGGAAGAGGCAGGGAAAGCTTTAGCCATCTGTCTCAACCCAGCCTTGCTCAATGCTCACCAGAGCAGAGGTCACCACCAACAATAATAACCCTCAAGAAGCCAGACGTATGCTTTCCATTCACCAATAATCTACAAAGCGTCTTAGGGTGAAATCCTGGCTCCTCTGAAGTCAATGGGAGCTTTGCCAATGACTTCAGTGGAGCCAGGTTTTCATCCCAGATAATTTTAAAGCAACCCGCAGGCTTAAAGATAAAACAGCATCCTGGGAGCGGGCGCAAGCAGGAGCGAGCTGAGGAGGGGAGATGGGGCTCCACCAGCTACACTCCTCTGACAAGCTATCAGTCTTGTCAGAGACAATGCTTCCAGAATCCTGGAGCAGTACCAGGATTGACAGTACAGTGGACAAGCAGGTAAGCACCAATACCTTTTAACTGCTGGGGCAAATGGGGTCTAAGACCCAAGTGATGTTCTGACATAAAGCCAGTGGTGCTCTCACCTCTATGTGCTCCTCACTTCTGAGATAAAGCATATAAAGTGACTTATGTTGTGACATTTTATATCATACAGTATTTTTTTCTCCCCCTTCCTTATCCAGCAGTTCTCACACTGTTCTTGAAGGGTGTTACCTGATGGCACTCATCCAAAATGAGGGGGTTTTCACAGTCGACCAGGTACAGTCAATGACTATTCATTTCAGTCATCTGGACCACCCAGCCTCTGCAAGTGCTGCTTTCAGTTAGGTAGTATTTTGTTTTCAGGACTCATAACTCACCAAGTGTAGGTGCCTGCACAGTGATATAGTGAGGTTGACCATATACAGTTCAGTAGACAGCACATGGGATGGTCAGTCACGATGGCCATGGCAGGAGACAGGCACACAACCAGCAGTGTCAGTGAGGACATTGCAAATTCAGTCCCAGACACAGTTCCTTGGCCTTGAGCACTGAAGGGGCATGGTGGCCATGGGCAACTCTTGTGCATATTTGCTGACAGTCTGACGTAAGGGAGACCAGGAGGCCCTTCATCTGCCAGCACTGTAACTGAAGCCAACAGATCCTTGAAACACCTTCCCAAAAGAGTCCTCACCACACAGTGGGGACAGCAGCAACCCCCTTTTGAAGCCATGCAGTGAGGAACATAGGATCTGTGGGGCCGGAGAGAGGCAGACCATCAGATGATGAGCTACAGCAGCTTACTGACTCCTCAGATCAGCCAAGGTACACTACCTGACCATGTTGTATCACAAATGCTGTGGAAAGTGTGTGAATTTAACCCTCTTCTGGAGAGCTTGGGCTCAATATATTTCCCCTGGCACTGGTGAGGGGCTGGGAATTCACACATGCTGAGTCTGCCTTTATCACTGAAGGGAAGAGGAACAGGAGGTAAAAGCTGAGGTGTGAGCTGTGAAACTTCACAGGAAAGGAGCTATGGAAGGAACTCACCTCCCTTACAGTAGCACCACCATCAGGCCCACTTACTGATTTACCACATCCCTGGAGCAACATCCCCCTCAGCCTGCCCATGGATATTCTTCCCCAGGCAAACCCTCACCTCACTTTCCAGGGACTAGATGGCGTCTGCTAGAGCGAGCTTTCCCTCTGCTTTACAGTCCATCTTCCCTACAGGCTGCACTTCAGCCCTCTGGACCCATCGATGAAGTCATCTGATTTAAAAGTGTTTGTGTGAATTCAAATTGGCACCTACAGTGCACAGTGAGCTCCCTGCTCCCCAGCTGCCTGCCCGCAGCCACGCAGGCATCCCAGTACCCAAGCAACGCTTCTATGCCAACGTTTTCAAGTGGGAAGAGGCCTTGGTTTCTTGCTGTCACCCGCTCGCTGCCAATAGTAGCATTGCTCTGTCCCTCACTGTATTTCCACAGCACTTTCATGCCCAAAACTGAATGTCCCATGAGGAAACGCACACCAGCACAGGCCCATCTCATCTGGATTAAAGATGTCTCTTAGTTCAGTCCCTTTCATAAGGCGAGGGAGAACTTACATTACCCAGAGCTCGGCGGCAGATCCATGTGTGTGTTTTTCACCAGGCTGTCACTCAGGCTGTTTCGCATTACGAGCCTTCAGTCTCGCTCTGGCTGTCGATTTGTGCTATTAAGCTCTGAAATACAGAACTCACGTGCCAAGTTTCCACTTTTCCTCAACAGCCGGGATCCACTGGCAGCCACCAGCCTGGGTCAGACACTGGCAGGCCTGGGGGACAGTTCTCCTGCCTCTTTGCTGCCCATCCATCTCCCTCTTTAAGCGCCCCATTCAGACCCGCTGCCGCTGGGTGCAGAGCCCAGGCTGAGCAATGGCAGCTGAAGCACATCAGTGTTTTTATCTTCTCAATATTTTGATTAGCCCAAGGAATGTTTGGGTTAAAAAAAAACAACCACATTTTTTAAAGACCACGTGACAGTCCCACAGGCTGTGATGGCTTTATGTGATATCGAATAGCTCTGTGTGATTTGCTGCATAACCAAGAGCATCGGTGCAGGATCGGGTATTTGTCAATGAGATATAAATGGTTCTAAACCTGGTGGAGGGGTTATACCTCACTGTAACACACTCAGGGCAGCCCCTACCCTGCACAATCATCTGCGCCCATTGCTGCTACTGCAGTGCTTACACAACGTGTTTGTGGATGAAAACTCCTTAAATCCGAAGGGTTTGGGGTTGTGGCTTTTGGTCACATATTGAGTGATACTCCAGTGCAATTATTTTAACCATACTCCTGCCTGATGGTTAATCACTTACAGTGGTTATCACTGAAGGAAACCTGACTGGAAGGGTACGAGACATCATTCCGAGTCATTTGTGACCACAGCCTTCAGACACAAGACCTGCAAGAAACCTCCCACGAGTTCCAATTCTCCTCACATCCCAACTCTTCCAGCTTCCCAGGTCAGCACACTAGAGGCAGAGGATCCCACAGTGTGCCTTGGGACCTGCTGGCACTGCATGCTGGAAACACATCTCACCTTTATATCACAGGAACCCTGATGAGGACACTGGTCTTTGACTGACCACGTTCTGGATAGGGAACATTTCTTTTTCACCTACTGCCCACTCAGGCATTTTGATGTCCCAGCTGTCACACACTTGCACTGGCCCTGAGCATTCATATACTCACTTTTACATGTAACATTCCCAAATGTGGAAGAACAATGATTCCAAAACTCCCATTTTCTGTTAGGTGACTTTATTTATGTTTCAAGTTCATTTATTTGAGCTGTGTCCTTGTTACATGGAGCTGCATCTTCAGCCACCAAAAAAATGCTTGGCTCCATCAGACTGAATGCAGACACTGATTTACAACAAGAGATAATCCAGCCCTCATTTTCACATCTTTTCAAATTCACGTTCATTTTCAATTCGGGGGCCTCCCACCCGAGAGAGGAAGGTTTTTTCCACTCCGCTTATGCAGTCGGCAACCAAGAAGAAGGGAAACAACAGCGAGGAGCATGAAGCCTCAGCAGCCCAAGTCCTCATGAGCCGGGAATGCACAGACCAGCCGGAGGGGACAGGACACTTCGGCACAGCTCCATCCCCGGGGAGCAGAGGTGGAAGGCACTGTGCAAGGTGCAGCCGTGAAGCGGGACGGGTGCGGGTACTTCCGCAGCGTGCCCTGGCCGGCTGCCCTGGGTAACCAGGGCTTGCGGAGGGGCAGGTCGGCACAAGGAGGAGGGGAGCGGG
>JANRGW010044277.1:0-48745 GCA_024733675.1 Psilopsiagon aymara
CCACCCCCCCCCCCCCCGTGCTTTAGACCATGTGGACACTGAGCACTCTGCTTCCAGAAACACAGAAATGCTGCTGCTGTCCTCCCCAGCCCAACACTTAATAAGTAGTTCACTAATTGCAATGGTTATTATTCCCAGGGCAAGAATATAAGTTACTGTTGAAGGATCCCTGTGTCAACAAACCTTATGCAAGATGGTAAGTGTAGCGATTCTCCTTGAATCTACAGTTATTTTTAAAGTACGTGCTCTGCTAAATTCACGATCAAGGGCAAAAGCTCTGTGGAAAGAGGAGCACACTGTCGCTCAGACTCACACATTAACACTGTGCAGTGCCTCATTTAGGCAACTGTGCAATTAAAGTGTCAGGAGCAGAGGGGCTTTTAAAGAGAGGAAAGATGACAACAGCATTCCTCTGAAAAGCTAGACTACAAAGCATTACATGTTCATTACAGAATGCCAGGGTGTGCAACAGATAAGATTCTGCTTTAAGTTACAAGGGACCTACTCCTTAGTTATTATACAACTTAAAAATGCATATCTGGAAACCTAGGCAGTGAATTGAAAACAGAGGAATATTCAGGAAAAAAATATGCTAAATAATTGATGTCATTGTTACTGCCAACTGCATTTATAGTTGGCTGGAGAAGCACAGTTAAACCCTGTTTATCAGAACTCCTTTAATCTAAAACTTCCTCTTGTTTGAATGTAGGTTACCCAGCTCCTGCTGCTAAGCACTTCCACTTGCTACTCTCCAGCTATTAGAAAGCCTCTGTGTTTGTTTGGTTTAGGCCTCTGTCATTTTTGGAAGAGACAGAACTACCCATTACACAGATTTTCAAATTAAATAAAAATATTTCCATAGAAGTTTCTGAAAGGATTTGGGTAACACAGGTGTGCCAAGATTGTGTCACCTTCTGGACCTGATTGTCCACTTAGCAAGTCACATTAATTCAGAAAGCCCTGTGTACCCTCCTTTTAGCTATGCGGCACAGCACAAAGGGGAAATTGGCTTCCCTCCCCCCCCCCCCATTACCAGCTAAGGTAAAAGCTTGTGAGCTCAGACCAGCTTCTTGGATGTCAGATATAGTTCAGAAAGCACTGAGTGAAAGTAGTTTTTTATGTGCCTGGCTTTTACACGTTATTGGCTGGGTTTTTTTACATCACCCAAAAGAATCAGACCTTTGAACTGCTACACAGGCTAAATAAACATCTCTTTAAAATGCTTCTGCCTGTTTCAGGGAGAAAAATACATCTGTGGGAAAACAGAGAGGAGATCGCAATTTTATTTTGTTGTTTGTTTTAGCTTGCGCCTTCAGCCTTTCACCTTTCTCCTCTTTTCCTTCTGGTTTCTGTTGTCCTGACTACAGTACTATCATCTACTAATCTGGCAAAAACTTGTAGTTGCATGTGAAGAAGTAATGCTACCGTAAAACAACTGCACATTCAACTGCATGTCAAACTTCTGACCAGTCTGGCATTGAAGTTACTCAGTTTAGCAGCCAGCTTTAGAAAAGTGTCTTCCATGCTTCAGTATCAATCTGTGCTTTATCTATTAGGGGCCTAAAACAGAAGCAAGATCCAATTAGAAAGAAAAGGAGAACCCCGAGATGTTTATTAATTTTTAGGAGTGGCTTCAAGCTCAACACATTCCTTAAAGTTTCTGAAGACTTCTTTCTGATGACATTTTGTTATACTCTCAAAATTACTGAAATCTCAGGTGTTGAGAAGATAGAGTAGCATATGAGAAACTGTCATCAAGCCAACATTAGCAACAGCTGAGCTATGCTGGTAGTATAGCTCCCTCCTAGGCTGGTTTCAGGATTGGTGAAGGCATGAAGGAAGCTGAAGTCATGCTGGTGGAACATTGACACTTGGCTATGAGGAGAGGTAAAGGGCAGTCTTTTACACTATCCAGCTACAAGGTCAATAGGATTATTTTAATATGCTGTACTTTTTCCTCTTGTATGTACATATACAGGATTTCAAGCACTATGGTAAAGTGACATAAACTCGATCTAGGAAATATAAAACCAGTATTAATGAGTGGGAATAAGCTAAATTAGAAAATAATTTAGATCTCTTTCATTTATATGCTTATGTCTCCTAATGGCCAATGCATTTGGTAGTCTTACCACACCACAGGCAGTTCCTGAATGCCCCAGTAATGACTGTTAATGGTATTTTATACTCCTTTTTGTTAGTGCAGTAGCTTAGGACTTTTCCCATCTCCATGGGCCTGGCTGTGGAGGTTGTTATGTTTATTACCTTCAAGCTGAAGTATTTCAGACTCTTCGAAAAGCAGTAACTTCTCGCACCTCGACTTACAGCCTGCAAAGAAATGCACAGCCACCTATTCAGCCTGGGTAAATCAGACAGGTAGAAGGGTTTAAGGTGTGAGTCCTGATGAGAAAGATTCTTCTCTATGCTTTCTGATGAGCTGTGACTCCTCTTGTGACCCATCATAACTACTGATCCCAGACACTACATCAAAACCTATGTTTCTGTTCTTGTGAGATAGACTGGTCTCTCTCAGCGCTGGAGGTACCCAAGCAAGGAGTCCAAGCTTTGCAGGATTTGTGACAATCCACTTCAGTCAGGTTCTCTCAAAAGATGAAAGCTGAAGGGCAGTCCAAATAGTTTATTAACTGGAAGACTGATGATGACTGTAAGAGTATGACAGGGAAAGAGTATGAAACTGGATGCCAGGTGGCACACCTTAAGTATACATTACAATTTAAACTCCCATGCCTAAGCAATATAGTATAGAGTTACTAATCAACAGAAATGGAGAAAAATTAAAATGGCTGAAGAAAAGAAAGCAGCCCACGCTTTTTTCTGCTCAGGACTTGAAACAAGCAACATTAGGAATAAATCTGTAGAAAAGTTATTCTGAATACTAAGCCCATGAGTATTATGACTAGCTAGTACTTTTTTCTGTGCAAGCATGTTTAGATGAAGTAGAATAAATATGAAATAATTTTTTTTTATCACTCTGTTTTTTTTTAAATTTGCAGTAACCAGATTTCCAATGACATGATACTACAAAAATTGCAGGTGAAGCAACTAAAAAAAAAAGCGACATTAAATTTGCAGAAATGCCAATATGTAAAATGGGGTTGAGCATCTACGATGTACCAGGGATGCTCCACATTTGCAGGGAGTGCACCTCTCAGAGCAAAAGGGTCCTGCTAAGTAGCACAGCAAATGGAAGCAGCATGCTCCAGACTCTGCGCTTCCCAGAAGATGCACAAACCCTTGAAGAGGCCATCTGGCTGCTCTATTCCCCAATTTCTAGCCGTGGTGTCCCTTCCCTATGGGGTTATGGATACTGAGAGCCTCAGGCTATGGTAGAGACCTTTGTAATTTGCTGCTTGGGAGCAGAGATGCCCTATAAGCTCCTGAGAGGGGAAAGGGATATAGTAGCCATCCTCTATTTTTCTCCCATCCTCCCTATGCTATTTCTGCTTGGTTTTGCTCCTTCCTGCCTGCATAGGTAGAGGAAAAAAAATAAAATAAGGACCTTAGAATTTGGACGATAAAAGATGTTCAAGGGCATTAAAGCAGGACATGAATGCAATCGTGTGGCTGCGCAGGTGAGACTCCAGAGCCTTCTGCTGCAAAATTCCTGCACTAATCCACTCTTGCCCTACTTACAAGGAGCTGTCAGCGTGGCTATTTGCAGCAAAAGCTACTTTAGCTTTGGGGCCAAACATCACAGGATGGTGATGAAGCAATGAGGGTATAGATCCGTATTCACTATATCAAGTTTGCCAGAAAAATGCCTTACTGCAGGCAGGTCCTCCTCTCTGCTTTTCATATTCTTGCACATGAAATAGCCCAGGGTAGGTGAGACTGTGGTACTGGATAGGAGGAGGCTAAGGCAATATTAAAAGGATTTTGCCCCTTCACTAAACTGCAAAAGAACTGGAGGAATTTGGAATGCAATACTCTCTCTGCTATGGGAAAGTCACAGCAGCAAAGTTTCATCTTCCACAGGAGAAGCTACCCCTCTTCTCCTCACTTTTTCCAGGCCACATATCTACTCTGATGGGGGCTCCCTGTGCAACATACCAGCAGTAAACAACATCCAATTCCTTGATGAGCATGAGGTAAATATTTGAGAACTGCTCAGACAATAGTCTTTTTAATAGGGAAAATACCTAAATGCCAAAGACTGAAAATCATTGTAATTAAGAAGTCTGTATATGCCACACAAATATATGTGTAGCAAAGTATATGTCACTGGAGATGAAACAAAACTTTCTGAAAGATGTTTGTGTGGGCATATTAAAACATAACTCAGGAGCCTGGCTCTCGAGGGAAGTAGAGATAAAGCTCATCACAAGAATCAGTTTTGATTTTAATAGTGTTTCATGTGTTTGTAATGAATTAAACAAAAATGTGGAATGAAAGTGTCTCCATAGCAGGGGTGTCTGAAACCTCATTCTACCTTTAGATATTTCAGTCCTTTCCCAGAGTGGCCATAGTCAGTTTGTTTGTATAAGATTAACTTGATCACAGATCTTCTGTAAGGTCTTCACTGAGCAGATTTCTTTCTGTGCCCTAGTATGCCAATATGCAGAAAGGCAATCAAATACACTTCCTTTAAACACTTGAAAATTCATCAAGTTACAACACCTAATTATTATTAATTTTTAGCTCTTAAATAGTCATTCTGTGATATCAAAATACTGAAGTTATTTTTGTCCCTCCGCATCCTTTGAATAAACCATTTAAAGCAATAAATCTGCTGGGGAAAAATTCCCCTTGATGCAGTGTGGCTGTTCAGAGGAAGGAGCTGCAGGCCCATTTGCCTAGTGCACATCCCAGCACAACCGAGGGCCATGGCACAGTCCAGCACTGCCTTGCTCCAGCAGCACCCACAGGCGGAGGAGAGGGTGTCCTGCGTTCAGCAGTAGCAGTCATTTTTCTCCTTCTTAGTAGCTGGTGCAGTGCTGTATTTTTGACTTTCAGCCTGGGAACAGCACTGATAACACTGATGTTTATAGTTACGGCTTAGAATGTTTGGTTTGACCAAGGACTTTCTGAGTCTCATGCTGTGCCAGGGAGGAGGGGAAGCTGGGAGGAAGCAGAGACAGGACACCTGTCCCAAACTGACCAAAGAGGTATTCCATACCACAGCATGTCATGCCCACTATGTAAACTGGGGGCAGGAACCCAGAAGAGTTCAGTTCACCTCTTGGTCGTCGGGTGGTGAGCTGTTGTATCCTCTTCCCTTGTATTTCCCAGGTCCTTATTGATGGTAGCAGTAGTGATTTGCGTAGTGCCTTAGTTACTGAACTGTTCTTATGTCAACCTTGGGAGTTACATTGTTTAGATTCTTCTCCCCATTCCCCCGCCTCCCCCTTGGAGTGGGGGGGAGGAAAGAGGTAGGCCCTTGGTGGGTCGAGGGGCGCAGTGTGACTGGTGGGTCTTCTTTGGGTGAATGGCTGCAAGGAATTCCCAAGGGACTGTATGTCATCCCCATCAAGCAGTTGCTTCAGGCTGTGAAATCTGGCACCTGAGAAGACAGTTGTCTGAAACAGTGACCATACTCAAAAATGAAGACCTTCATTTCTCTGTCCTGACAGCTTTTTCATCAGTAAAATACAGGTGAAAATGCTTACTGCATGGAACTAAGGAAAGTTTATGTCTAGGAGCTGCTTACATACAGTATACTTTTCACCCTAATCTTTTCAGTTTGGACATCTTCCAAAAATTACAGAATGAATAAATTCTCCCTATAGCAACTATGTGGTTTACAAAGACTTGCAAAGTTTTGATGAAAGACTCTACCATCTTCTAAAATGAATGCTGCTAGTCTGTGTCATGAGAAACCTTTACCAACTCCTTGGGGACTGTAAAAATGTTTTATAGAGTAATCATGCTGTAACTGCATTGTAGAGAAATAAGGCAGTACTGAAAAATACTACAACATAGTTATTGTACAGCATTATTTCAGTAATGCAATGTGTTAGAGTTTAAAGAAGTTATTATAGAAGTATAATTTGACTAAAGTTTATGTTTGCAGGCATACATATGTTTAGTGTTACAATCTTTTCCTTTAGACCTCTAGCATGAGTCACTGACCTTGTTAGTGGCTGGAAATAAGGTGTAATAATATTCAGTGTAAGAGAAGTGTATTAAATTGTGTATTAAATTGCATTAACCTCTGGTTAGATTCCCTAGCAATTTCATCAGGTTTCAGTGATATCCTATTTCTTTATGAAAGGTGTTTCACTGCAATTTTCTGTCACCTTATTTTTAATTTTTTTTTTGAAAGGCATTCTGATTTATGTTATATATAATCGCTGCAAAGCCAAAAGCAGCAGTTCATGATGCAAGTGCAGAAAAGTGCATGAGAATAAAGGAGGACCTTTGTATTTAAATCTGCTTTCCAACACCTGGCCAACAGTAACAGTCAACTTCAACTTTCATTAGGGACTGTAGGAATAGGACAAAGGGTAGCAACGGGTTCAAACTTAAACAGGGGAAGTTTAGATTGGATATAAGGAGGAAGCTCTTTATTGTGAGGGTGGTGAGACACTGGAACAGGTTGACCAAAGAGGTGATAAATGCTCCATCCTTGACAGTGTTCAAGGTCAGGTTGGATGGAGTCTTGGCTGATGTGGTCTAGCATGTGGTATCCCTGCCTGTGGCAGGTGGGTTGAAACTTGATGATCTTAAGGTCCTTTCCAACCCAAACCATTCTATGATTCTATATGTAAGGCCTTACAGCCTCAGCTGAGCACCCTACGACAGACAGAATGAGGTCATTGAGAAAATAAAGAAAATTAAAATCTATATTTTTGAATGAACTAACCTATAAACTCTGCAATGAAGTTCATTAAGAATATTATTTGTCCCTGTATATCCTTTTTATAAACTATCTGATACAGTGAGAGGATACATATAGCCAGAAGAAAAAAACAAGTAACATTAAGGCTAGTAGTACAGTTTTGTGCATTTTATTTCCTGTATGATAGATAATTGGTGTAGAACAGTTTAAATCTAGCCTGAAGTTCTGGCTAGTTTTGCTCTTGATTGCACACTCAGCAGCTGGTGGGTCCCTTTCCATTTCATGCTAGGACAGTTCTAAATTATGACACATTGCTAAATGTAGACAGGCATCACTCAACTGAAGACTCCTTTTGTAGACATCCCTACTGTACTAGAATATTATCATGGAGTTAGTGCAGGGTTTGAATGTCCTTGGTTTGAGGTCAGGTCTTAACTGACATTGAAGAGCATGACCATGGGTAAGTCACCTAAATACTGCGTATGCTCTACAAAATGACAGTAAGCCATATTACTTCCTGTAATTTTTGTTTCATTGGTTTGTGAGTAAATTGTTGAAATAAAGGCTGTCTTTTATTTGTGTTTAAGTGCAGCTCCTGCAAACATGGACCCTCAACTCTAGATTTCTCGATGATACTATAGTGTGAATAAGGAAATGTCAGGAGACTGTGACTGCAATCACAGACCTAAATAAATACTTATCAGCACCACTGAGAAAACAGTAGCAGTCCTGAATAAAAAAATAAACTTTTTGAGTTATTGTGAGTAAGGGGAAGGTATAATCCAATGCAGTCAGTACTATTACAGGTTTACCCTCTACCTCCTACATCAGTTTCCCCTTAATTTCTTCTGCACTATAACTGATTCTCCCCCATCAAAATCCTGATCACAAATAGGCATCAGGAAAGTAGAGGTGCTGAATCATCTGTCTGCGGGAATGAGATACCTAGAGATACTTGCATGTAGGTCTTTTATAACAATTGTGCTACTGAAGAAGAATGACATTTACCCAACCAAGGGTCCACAGACAAGTCAGGGAAACCGAAGAGGCAGCTAAGACAGATGACAGATTCAAAACAAGCAGAGGCATCAAGAGATACGGAGACAACTGTTATTAGTCTGTGTGTCTTCCGTACTCCAGAAGCACCAAAGAACAACCCAGTATCTCTGGATGGTTCTGCAGAACAAACTCTCAGTCCAACCTCAACAAACAGATGGAATTAATTTTAAGACCCCAAGTAAACCTCTTAAAGCTCAAAATTCACCACCTCAGTGGTGAATCCTGAACCTTCTCTTCATGTACTCATTGTACTTTATAACAATTCCCTAGGAACACAGTGTCTTTACCAGCTACTGTGTTAATTAGTAGCCCTTCAGTTTCAGGATTTTGCCCTCTGTCCAAACCTTCTTTCCATAGTTTTTCTTTCTGAATCTACATTCAGGAATTAATTTCTATGTGTCATACCAGTAAAAATCAGTTTTACATCAGGATGACAATGACAGGCAGCCACTGAAGCCTTAAAACACAAGTGCCGGATCGAATAAAACTACAGGCAAACTGACATGAGTTACTTTAAAATAATGAACTTTTCACTGCTGGACAGTTTCTGAATAAAATTGGTAGCTGTGAACATTGCCAAGCTTAATGCTAGGGAAAGATTCAGTGGATGTACAGTTTTAAATCCATTGTTTAATCACAAGGCTAGAGAGCTAAATCTGGATTCGTCCCATCTGATTTTGACACTTAACTCAGGTGAAGACCTAAGTGAAGGGTCTTGTCACTCTGCACTCTGTGCCACACAACTGGATAAAGAGGCTAAGTTTATATTGGAAACACATTTCTCATTTTCTACAAATGAATTGAATACTGAGTGAAACCTAGGGGAACATAATATTTCTCAGCTTTTCTTCGAATCCTAAAACTAGCCAAAATTGGTAAAAGTAGACCTTGTCTTAAAAACAGGTAAAATTTGACAGCTGTAGCTTGTTTGTCCTTAGATTTTGTTAGAAACCAAATCCAACATAAAAAAGAAGGAGAGACAAAGGAGAGGAAGGTTGACATGACATTAATGTAAAGTACAAAATATTCTCCTGAAGCCTGGGTTATAAAATACACATTTCCATGTGTAGAATCAGTTTAATAAACATCTTCCAGCACTCAAAATTTCCATTGCATCTTTATCAAAGGGGAAAACAGTTAAAGGAAATTATCCTTCAGTGTTTGACTTAATTCTTCTCATTTTCTTTTTTTTTTTTTTTCTCCCCAGCAAGAAGTATTAGGATCAAATGTAAGGTGCTTTATTTAGAATCTGAAAATTTATTTTATGTTTTTCTGTTGACAACCAGAAGCACTGGTTGGAAAAAAAATAGCAGAACAAAGAGCTCCCTAGAGATATTTCATGTTTGCTGACTCACTACATCATCACATATGACACTGAATTATTACTTTCAGCAAATACTGAAATAGCACAAGAAAGCTTTCTTGCTCCTTTATCTTTATCATTGTTCTTGGATTTAAACAACTCACATAAAGCCTTTTGGGTAAAACTACAAATATTGAAAAATCATAATTTAAAGAGGTGTTTCTTGTGCAGGATGCCTCCTTTATCATGCCAAGATAGAAGGCTGGCAGTATAGTTTCCTTGAGCTTGGAATACAATTTGGATAGAAGACATGTTTCATGCTGATAGACTGACCCAGGACCTGTCAGGACTTTAGGAACTTTTTGTGGGATTCTTCCTCTCTTTCTTCATCTGCTTGAGGACTCTGCTAATGCAGAGAGATTGAAATTGTGGCCTGATTTGTATCAGGATGAGCTGTGCTGCTTTCTGAGAAGCCTGGAGTACAGCATATTTTTCAATCATATGTTACTGTGAATTAGCTATTTTCAGATTTCTTTAATAATATAAATATTAGTGGCTATCAGAATTTAGGTAACCATGTCCAGTATTACCTGTGTGGGGTCTCAAAACAGCAGTGAGCAGCACACCCTGTCTCCATCGCCCTCACATGAATGATCTCTCCTCACCAATCCCTGTGCTCCACTGCTTGCATGAGCCTATTGACTCTTGTGGCCTTGACCTTGGCTGTAAATTTTTACAGTGACACTGTGTTGCTCCGTACTGCAGGAACAGTGAAAGGCAAATGTCTGGGTTGTATTATGACTTTCATGACCTTCTGATTGGGAACAGAAGTGTAATACTTCACACACACGATAAAAACATCCAACTAAAACAACTCCAGATGCAGCTTATGTAGGAAGCTGGTAGTTTAATATCATCTACTTTGATGCAATAATAAGTAAAATTGTAACACTTTAAATTGCTGTAGATACTGAAAATTTCTGAGATGAGAATTGTTGTGTATTAGTTAATATTGAAGTTGTAAAATGATTAACACCAAACTGAGGCATGGTTGTTTTTTTAAGAATTAATTCTCAAAAATGTTGACTTTTAGGCTTGGCTACCTGAATTTCCTCCCATTGAAGACAAAGACAAAATTCTCAGCTACCAGCATTTTACTGAGATTAGATAGGTTTTGTACAAGCTGTGGCATTTGCATGCACGGGTGTCATTTCTTTAAAATACTCTGTATGACAGCAAGGGAAAAGGAGAAGACAAAACACAAATGAAGTGAGTGGATGAGTACATTAACCGATGTCATAAACAGAAAGAAAGGGGTAGAGAATGATCAGGAATGTATATGTTACGGTTTAAAATAAGAATAATCAGGATTTTAAATTCTGTTACAATTAACTGTGCTCATCTCAGACACCTTCTCTTTCTTTTCTTCCCATACCCATTGAAAGATTTAAACACCTTCCTTGTTAGTAATAAGCATTGATTCAGCATCCCTCATGAAATGATGCATGATTTTACTCCATCACAGATAATTTCAGAAACATTTTGCTGCCTGCTTTTATCTACACTCTACTTGTGGAGAAGATTTGAAAAGGTTTGCATAGTTGCCTGCTCTGCAGTAATGTGAGGGTTTTTTTATCCAGCTGAGCTACCATCCTTGGTTCAGATAGCATGAATTCCTTCCTTCTGCAGCCAAAATCTCACAAAACCTCTCCCCAAAATACAAAGGTATAGGAGAGAAAGAGCAAATGAATCACCACACCTTTCAGGAGGCTATTTATATTCCTCCTGGAACACAGCAATTAGCACTTCTCTCAGCCCCATCTGATCACCTTGTTGTCTTTCCCTTGTGCACCCACTTAAATAGGTTTTAGACAGAGATCTTCAGCTACTTCTGATATCAGATCTAGTACTGCTTCCAAAGACAATAGACCTGTACTGCTGACGTAAGCACAAAATTGAATCAAGTGTTGCATCTCTTTAGTTCCAGCAAAATACCCACATCTCAGTCATGTTCACACGTGTTCAGAGCACAGCATCCCAAGTTCAGGACACATTGCTCTCCAGCCATAGGATGTTACCTTCCTTGCATGTGCCGGCAGTGATTGCTAACATACCAGCTTCCATCTGTGGGTGACACCCTCAGGTTCACAGACTTGTATCCTTTGGTAGTCTCTTCCACTACAGCACAGAAATGGAAAACCTGCAGTGCAAGGCAGACTCCACTGACATTAATCTACTACATTTTCCCCTTCTTGTTCCTTACGCCTCAGTCTTTGCTCAAGTCTCTGCATTAAAACACTCAACTAATAATTGTAGGGATTAATGGCAAAGAGTTGACAGAGGGAGCTGGGTATGGAGTTCCTTGTGGTTATCTGTGAGGCAGTCACAGTGACTTAAATTTATCAAGTACTGTGCTTGCTCCAAGGCAAGGACAGTCTCTCTGAGATCCTCATGTATGGGGTTTTCCATGTGGGTGTTGGGATCCTTGCCTGTGGCTGCTCACTGCTGGGGGGAAACCACCCAGAGCCATCAGTGAGGTCCTACTGACTGCTGCACCCTCCAAGGGGATATCAGTCCCTGGCGGGTGTGTCAGTCCTGGCAGAGTTGATGGCAGAGGTAGCAGTACCTACAATGGGTATCAGTCCCTCTAAGGATCATCAGTGCCTATAAGGGGCGTCAGTGCCCAGCGGAATTATCGGTCTCCACAAGAGATGACATACTGCAGCAGGAATATCAGCCCTTGACAGGAGTAACAGTCCTTATAAGGGGCATCAGTCCCTGGCGGGGGGTATCAGTCCCTGCAAGGGGTATCAGTCTGTCTGAGGACAGTCACGAGTGATCCATGCAAATTGCAGCCTGAGTGCAATCAATAGATGTGACAAGCAGCCAGAGCTGGCAAACGGGGAAGTAATGAAGGTGTGACTGTGTAAACGGCTAACAGATAACAACGCTATAGGAAATTATAGGGCAGTGCTGTATTGAATAAGTGCAGTGCAAAATGAGCTGCGGCTCACAGGTCATGCTTCCCCGCTGCTGAAGTGTCTCCTGCTCTTGTCCTTTGTAATTGTAAGTGGCAGCAGTGGCGGCTGACTGCGATGAGGGCATGTATCCAACCCTCATTTGTTCTGCATTGCAATGCAGCCCTCACCGCCAGCAGCTGATCAGGACTGTCAGTGCCCACCTCCCAGGTGGACCAAGAAACCAGTGAAAACTCCATTTACTTAATAATTAGGAAGGCTGTCATTAAGACAAGGCTGTCCTTGAAACCATGGTAAATATCTGAGCGGGTCTTGTAACAAACAGGGTGAAACTGCTGTGTTTTGTTTTTTAAAACAGGTGCTTTCCCTCCAGAGAAAAACAACAGCCTAAAGCCTTTTCTTTCAGAGAGCAAAAGATCATATGTAGAAAGTGCAAAAACCTCTATTTTTATTATTTTCATGTTTAAAGAGATGTTTATAATATATGAAATATTTTTTTTAAGTTGAAACAGAAGCTTTGACTACACTGTTAATCCAGCAGTATCTCCAGATGCTACTATTCCCGTTACCCACTCATTAATATTCAAGGGGAGAAAATGGCTAAAAAATGTTCATTGATTTTTAATTTAATTTCCAAGTCCAGTGATATGAAGTCCTTCTCTGCAATTTTGTTCTGACATTTGGATCAAACTCAGTGGTTGTTTTCTGAAACCTGAGGTCTTCCAGACTCTTGGGACTGATTCCCATTAAAAGGTTTACAGATTAAGTTTAACATTTGAACCTAATCAAAGATGAGGAGGTAACTCAATGTGCTCTGCAGAGTTCACTGATATTTCAGCATCACTGATCAATACTTTCTGCTATTTATGAGCAGTCCATATATCCCTTCTCCCCTCTTCATAGCACCGGGCAATTTTATGTATGTTTTTCTTCACCTTAGCTCTGGAATGTCCATTTTTCTGGTTAAAGTAAAACCAACACTAAACAAAATACTTGCTCAGTTTCTTTACTAATGAAAATGAATTCAAGGCAGATGGATTCAAGCTCTTGATTTTTTTTATATTTTTTTTTTCCTTTTCAATGCAGAGAATAAACCCTGCCTTTTTTCTTCTGATTTCTTTAGGCCAGAAAGTTTTCATCTAAATGAGAGTGGATGTACTTCCCAAGCTCTGAGAAGTCCACAGCAGGGTTTGCAGTCTCCAATATTAAGCAAAATGCCACAAAAGCTCAGTTTTGGCAGGTGCCCATGTCTTCTGTCATAGGAAGATGCTCCAGGAGTCAGGCCTGCAAGTGATGGTGGATTTGGTATCTTTATGATCCACTGCTTTTATTTTTCTATTGTTGCCTTGGTTATGTAGAAGAAGTCATAGAGGAAACAAATCCATGGGTCACCTATCTTCTACAGAGGCAGCACTCAGAAAAGCCATCCAGTCTGCACACCTCACCACGGGATGGGAAGGAGACATTTTGGGAGAGCAGACAGGCTGCACTCCTCACACAAAGGGGCACACAGGACTGAGCCTCCACTGGAAACAAAACCAAGGGCCTGCCAAAGTTACTCCTGGGCTTTGTTATCTCTCTTGCACATCACTGTGCTTTCCTGGTTAGCCCTGGGTGGCTAACTGCCTACAAAAGTGTGTAAAGAAAGATGCTATCATCCCCTATCTGTCTAAGCCAGAAACAGGCAATACCAGAAAAGCCTGTCTTGTCCAATTTCCAGTTCAGCTTTGCAGACTCAAGAAGTGCAGATAGTTTGGACATGCTTTAGATAAGGAGCTGTATATCTGGGCGTTTTCCTGAGTGCTGAACACCACGCTTCATACAGTTTACTAAATTGTGTCACTAAAGTTTTACCTTTCTTAGTAATAGACTTTTTGCTTCAGTGTTTCTTCTCCTTACCTCCGAGTGACATTGTTGGTAAATGTACAAATATATATATACAACCACCAGTGTGCACACTTTAGTAGCTTTAGTAAGCATCAGTACTGAAATGTGCATATTTGCTCAGTGCGCTTTTGTTCTTAGGAATTACAGAATGGTTTGGGTTTGAAGGGACCTTAAAGATCATTTAGTGTAAACCCCCTGCCATGGGCAGGAACACCTTCCATTAGAGCAAGTTTCCCGGAGCCCTGTCCAGCCTGTCTTGAACGCTTCCAGGGATGTGTGAAGCCAAGAGCAAGCTGCTCACATGCCTACAAAGCCCTGCGCCTGCAGAGAGAGTTCACTTTTAAATGTATGATGAAAAAACAGACCTTGCCTTCCTGTCTTTGTAGAAAAATCCTGTGTACGTGTGTAGTACAAATGCACTCAGATGCAAAGATGAAAGTGTATATTTTGTGTCTTTCACACACAGCCACAAAGGGAACCCAGCACCTTTGCGGAGCTGTAATTGCTGGGTGCCTGTTTTAGAGACAGGAGGATAGATAGCAGGTTTGGCATTGGGCTAGTCTTTTGGAAATGCAGGAAGGAGAAAAAAAGGGCTGTTTGCAGATTGCTTTGCTTCATAAACCTCTCTCCCATATTGTCTGAAAATGTTCGTGCTCACTGTTACCTCTATCCACACAATATATTTAGCCAACATTCAAGGGGTTAGCTTGCTTGCTTTTTCTTTTTCTTCCCCCTGCCCAGGGATGCACAGCAAGTTTTCTGTGACTTTTCCCCTTGCTTGCCTTTCTGGCTGCTTTTTCCCTTACTGTTCCTGGCTGCTTCTAATGTGCCTCTTGCTTCTCCTCTTGTTTATCAAATGAAATTGAATTCCTTAGGAATAACTACATTTGAACCTCAATTCATTTTGATAAATTTGTTGGTGATTGGTTCCTATTTGAAGCATGAATCTCAGAAAGACAAATCCTTTCTCTAGGGCAGGCAGGCCAGCTGGTGTAACACTATTCTTCTATGCCAAGAGTCATAGTTCAGCATTTAATTTCTAAGGCAAGTACTTACTATTCAAAATTCATTGTCTGTTAACATGTTTCGCAATCATCTTTAAAAATTTACAGTCAGGGATCAACTGACCAAGACTGGGGGTGGAGAACCTCATAATGAAGCTATTTTAGCTGTTCCGTCTTAAAACCAAACACACTGCTGATAGCATACTGAAAGCATGGGAGGTTTGTTACAAGGTGAAAGCTAGGTGAGCTCAACCTTTGGGCAAAAGGAGGAGATGGGAGAGCAAAGGACAAAGACAGCTGAACTCCAGCAAATATTTTTCAGTAAACATTGCAAGAGCCTTTTGTCTCCGTCATATTTTGCAGTTAGATAATTATCTCCTTTGTTTTTCTGTAGAACCAGACTTCTGTATTGGCAAAGACAAAGCCTCAGTCACTGGTGGGTTTACAGAAAGTGAAGTTGAAGGAAGGAGAGGCAGGGATGAGGTGATGAGGACACAGACAGGGACAGGGATGGGGTAAGATGGGAGAAGCAACCAGCCAAAGTGATGCCTAAATCCTGCCACATAGACTGTGCACCAACATCTGCAATGCAACCTGTAAGGCAGCTTGAAAACTGAAGTCTATTTTTGGTGTGAATAAGCGTAATACAAATGCTTCTCAAAACCTGAAAGGTCTTCAAGTGGGTTTTTTTCACCTTGTTTGCCTTGTTCCTATGCTTGCTGCCTTGAAGATGTGCATGTCTTCACTGTTTAACAATGAACAACTCAGGATCTTCAGTGTCCCAGCACAGGGGAAATTCCCAAATGCTCTGCAGGAAAATCTTTCAAAGGTTTGGATTTCTGGGATTCACGCACATCCTGGTTTTATCTTTTTCATTAAGATCACAATGGATCCTCAAGCTCAATGTCAAATTACTGTTCTGTGAAACAGCTGTTTTCTCACAGACAGCTTCTTGGTAGAAAAATGGCTTTCTTTGCCCCAGTCTTCATTAACCTGAGCTGACAACATATTCAAAACAGTATATTCAGCAAAGTGCAACAGAAGTGGGAAGCCAAGATTTGTATGGTTCACAAAAAATATTTTGTATGGGTAAAGACCAAGGAATACACTTTAAGTAATCACAAGACGTCTTTTTTACTGCTGTTTATTTCAGTGTTACACATTTTCATGTGCACAGCCTAGAAATATACCAAAAGAAATAATTCTCTTAAGTTGAATCACAACATACGCCTCTTAAATGGCAGTTCTTTCTGGTCTAGAAGTCTGATTTCCCCCCTTAGATGCAGAGTACTGCCTTGCGCCATATCTGTCTCTTAGACTTCTTCAATCACAGTGGTCAGAGATGACAGACTGAAGACTCAGGCTCTAGGACTGAAGCTAAATGTTAACTACCGGCTGCTTACGATGTGAGGAACTTAGAAGCTGCAGCTGTTGACCTTGCCACCAGCTCATCCACAGTGCCAGAGAGAAGCATTTACCGTGCTGATATATTTCATGTCCATGTCACATTATGTGTTTGTTTTATACAAATCACATGCTGACACAAAATGTCTATGAGTCAGTCTCTTTCCTTTGAGTATTACTCATGTAAGATCTATAACAAAATCCTCTATTTTCTGCATGGCAAAGCCTTGTTAAATTAATCACACTGCAAATTAGAAAGAAGAATTATGCCATTTCTCTTTAGGAAAATTAAAACTTTTGACATTTAAATAATATATTTACCAAAGCAGGGAGATATACTGTCATCTATTTTCTGTCTATTAAAAACATGTTACAGTGTAAAGACTGTTTTTATCTCTGTCTCTGCAAAAGCATGGCAAACATTGATTCTATTTAACATTTTATCAACTGAACTAGAGAAGAGATATTACCTCTTTGAGCACCAGCCAAAGGTCTTGTAGCTAATGCTGACCTCTGTCAAATCTAACACATTGTATAGGAAGGATTGACAATTATTGTTCTACTGTATTTTGCAAGACACCAAGGGTCAGAGCAATGGGATTGTTACGTTGCAGTGGAGCAATAATTCAAAGCTTGTTTTCCTGTGTTGGGTAAAGCTACTAGCATAAAAATCATTGTGTTATAGACAAGAATTTGTAAATAGGCTTGCAGTTTTCCTTGGTGTTTTATTTGTTTCCAGGACAATCCCAAGCACAAATACAGGCTGTGCAGAGACTGGTTTGAGAGCAGCCTTGAGGAGAAAGATTTGGGTATGCTGAGAAGCTAAACATGACCTGGCAGTGTGCGCTTGCAGCTCAGAAAGCCAACTGTATCCTGGGCTGCATCCAAAGGAGTGTGGCCAGGAGGTCGAGGGAGGTGATTCTTCCCCTCTGCATGGCTCTTGTGAGACCCCACCTGCAGCACTGTAATCAACACTGGTGATGAATGTGCACCTGTTGGAGCAAGTCCAGAGAAGGCCATGAGAATGATCAGAGGGCTGGACCATCTCCCATACGAATACAGGCTGAGAACATCAGGGTTGTTCATTCTGGAGAAAAGAAGGTGCTGGGAAGATGTTATAGCAGCCTTCTAGTTCCTAAAGGAGACCTACAAGAAATCTGGAGAGGGACTTTCTGCAAGGAACGGCTTTAAACTGATAAGGGTAGATTTAGATAGCTATTAGGAAGAAATCCTTCACCATGAGGCTGGAACAGGTTGCCCAGAGAAGTTGTGACTGCCCCACCCCTGCACCTGTTCAAGGCCAAGCTGGATGGGACTTTGAGCAACCTTGTCTAGTGGAAGGTGTCCCAGCCTATGGCAGGGGTTTGGAACCAGATGATCTTTAAGGTCACTTCTAACCCAAACTATTCTATGATTCTTTGATTTCCTCTGTGGGTGATAGGTAGTCTCAATTAACCCATTGTCCTACTGTGACAACATTATTCTTCTTGTTAGAATATGATAAATCAGCCTTTTAATCTCGAAGATTCAGACTGCACTGAAGTTTTATGTAGCCTTCTGGAAAGGAGAGATGAGGGTCCAAGTAGAAAGTGAAAAGCTTTCTTATTCCTCTGGAGCATGTATACTACAGTGAAATAAGATTTACAAATTTATAAAAGACATTTTGAATTCTTTTGCTTAATTTTTAAAGCTATATAAAATAAAAAGTATTCTAATAGGTCTGTCTGCAAAAATCATGATTACATCTCCCTGTAGTTCGTGGCCTTCTTTGGACTGCTAATTTCTATTAACAACATTCTGCGTAGTTAAAAGATCATCAACTTATATTTTTGGCATCGAAAGTATTTGATACCTTCTTATCAAATTATGTGCTTGCATCTATAATTTACTGCAGATCCACTACAAAAAGAAAAGTATAACTAAATGCCTCTATATAATCAGCAGAAATGGCAAAGCCATTCCCATTGATGTTGAAGTCAATAAGGGTTTATTGCAAAACTTCAATATGAACAGGATTAGAAATAATACTGAATATATAGGTCATATATATATGGATATATAATCGTAATACAGAGGAAAAACATTAAGAATATCAATGAGGTGTCTAGGTTGTCTCTTTTGCCTAATGTAGGGTCATTTCCTGGGCTATTGTTGCAGTATTTTGACTCAATCGGCATGTGTTTGTCAGTAACATCACTCTGCTGCAAAACTACCAAATATTGTATTGAACTATCTAAACAGGAGTACCATCTACTGGGCTCAGAAAGCAATCTTTCTGACCTACTTATCGCTGCTAAGCCCTCTGGTAGTGTGCGTAGTTTTGTGCACTGCACATTCAGAAAAAAAAGTAGACCAAGGGGGAAAAAAGTATACAGTAAAGCTATCAAAATGAAGAGAATGAGATAGAGAATGCCTGAAAAAACCTGGATGTTTTTTATGAGGGAATATAGGCTAAATTAGGAGGGGACTTGAAAGTAAATATGAGTAAAAATTTTGGATAAGAAGAGACATCAGTGAGCAAAGTAGAAAGTGTCAAGAATTTGGGCTGGATGTCAGGATTTAAAGTCAGAGCAGATCATCATTGTTTCCTGCTGTGAACGTTTATGCATCTGTAATGAATAAAACTCACATGACAAGTTAAAAGTCAGGAACTAGTTCTGCTGCCACAGAGTCCACTACAAATCAGGGCCCACTCTACTGGGCCCTATAGTTACCTTCTGAAATATACGACCCGGTAAAAATGCTCTTATTTCTACATCCATCAATGAAATCACACAGATGGCTGGCTGAGAGGAACAAATCAACTGTGGATATTTTCTCTTTGTAAAACAGGTGCTGCAGCATGCAGTTCTCTGCAGCTGCTCCAAGGAAGAGAAGAGTCTTTTGGATGAGAAAGAAGTCAGTAGTGTTCAGCAACAGACCATATGAATTAAAATAAATTATGAATATAAGTGCTTCAAAGAGAAGCAATTAACTTTATGAAAAAAAAAAAAAAAAAAATCTGTCTCAAATCTCAGTCTTTAGGATGACTTTTCATGAAATTCCCAGGGCTAAAAATTACAGCATCTGGTCTTGGTACAGCTCTTATTATTTGGTCACCCTTCTTGTATAAATAGTAATGTTTCAAAGAACCACCAAATGTTATGGTTCAGGAGGAAAGCATTGTTTTCTTCCAGCAGGTGACAGTATGGAAGGAAAGCATAACAGAAGCTAAACATGTAGATTATACCTCATCCTGATTACCTCTGCACTCCTGAAGTTAAAGTCAAATGCTCCCTGGAAGCATCTGTTGCTTACATGTAAGCTGCACTCAACCTGCAGAGAGAGAATGGGTATTCAGAGCACTGTATTATTTTTGGGTATTCAGAGGTATTTATGGGTATTCAGAGCACTGTATCATTTTTTCATGGATACTATGCTTATACAAACATTTTTGCAATGCCTTTAAAGGAAAATAAAAAAATAAATATAATGAAGGATGAAAGTGGTTACAGACCAGCAGAAGTACGGCCAATGTGCTGATGTGCAAGAGCCTGCTCTTTATTTCAAGCTACATTTAGTATCCTGCAAACACATACAAGACTTTTAACCTTACTTATGAAGACATTTGTAGCTACACTTCTTCTGCCCCAGGAATATATGTGAAATTACTTTAATCAAATAATTTTCTGTCCAAATAAATCACTGAAATATATGTACAGTACAAACAAATCATCAAAACCAGTTCAAATAGAGTAAAAACTGTATTTAACCTTCAGCTTTCTGCTGAAAGTAAGCAAAACAATAAGCCAAAGTTGAGGAACACTTAGATAAGGCACCAGTATGCATATATCTTTCTGGTTGTCCTTTTTTGTGCAAATTACAGCCCTCTCAGTATGGCTAAGCTAAATAGTTTTGGTCTTGAAACCATGTCCTGTTATTTGGAAGTAAATGTTTCCTCCAAGCTCCCTCTAACTGTCACTGGGTAAATAAGTTGGTTAGATGATTCAGGGAGAAATGTGTGAAAGAAAACTCTAACAGAACTAGTTTGTATGATGAGAGCAATGATGTATGATGTGGTGTGCCACAAATCAAGCACTGAAGTTACTTGCGAACCCTGGCTGGGATTCTCTCTTAACACCAAATACCCATCCTGCAGTTGTTGCAATAGTCATGATGTCGTGCTGAGGCGTAGTCAAGCTCCAGTTTGCCATAAGGCTCAGGTTATCCTACAAAAGAGTAGAAAACCAGGCATGACCCAGCATCTAGTGAAATGCCCTTCAAATCCTCGATTCTAAAGATTCAGTTTGGGTTTAATTCTAGTATGCTCTGTCAGTGAAGAGATAAGGTTTAAAAGACAGTCAGCATACAAAGCTGATGGGAGGAAGAGCCCAAAGTCTAGTGATGACCTAAAAGGGACTATCTAAAGTGACTACTTAAAATCCTGAAAATCATCCAGCTCCATATTGCTGTGAGCAATTTTGAGGTAAGAGAAATATCTGAGGCTTTTTTGTGTTATCTGATCATGGTAGAGGTCTGCCCTTGAGGGCCAGAGGATATCAGTAACTTTGCTTCAGTAAGAGAACATGTGAGACATGAAGGGGACCCATAGAAAAGCACAGCTATGTCAGTCATTAAGGTCTGTCATAGACATGACATAAAGAAAGCAAAGTGAAGCCCGAAAAAACAAGATTATTGCTTTTAGCTTTCTGTTTCATCAAAATAGTTGATGAAAGCAGTACCTATGACATTGGGCTTCTCCTGAAATGGATTTCATTGTTGCATCATTGATAGTATAAAACAAAACATTTTTTAAACCTTTGCATAAAAAATAAATCCTCTTCATATGCAAGTTCAAAATCATGATTGCTTTGTGATATCAATATATTGTAATTAATATTATTTTTTATCGGTCTTATTCTAATAGAGATAGGAAGGATTATTCCTTCTTTTTTTACAGCTTACCATTTAGAAGGTACAACATGAGTGTTTATTGATAAACTAATAGGATGCATGATGAAGTGGTTGTAGCGTTAAACTGCTAAACACTGACCAATGAATTAATGTTATAAAATATGTACAAACTACAGTGTGATTTGTGCTTATTGAACCATGTATGTCCTTCCCAGAGAAGCTGTCAGTAAATATTTTATCTGATACACATATTTAAATTAATGCAATTAAAGTGAAAAACAGTTCATCAAAGCATTGTTACATCTGGGTAGAAAACAAAAGCAACAGTAATTACCATTATTAGATATAGCTTACAGTGTATGACATTATACAAAATGGAATTCAAATCAGGAAAAAATTACCTCTGTGGAGATTTCGTAGGCAGGTGAATAATAATAAAAGTCTCATTGGTTAAAGCCAGTCTGGTGTAATCACTACCACATACTTGGTTTTTATCTTTCACTTTTTCCTCTATTCTTCTCTCCTTTTGTTTGTCTATAAGCTCTTTGGGGCAGCAACCTTTATTTTGGGACCCTGAATGCAGTTGAAAAGCTTAGAGTTAATAACAGTGATATTACTTATTGTCAGCCACTGAACATTTGGGCACCTCAGCTAGCAACTCCCAGTATTTCTTGCTTCCCATTAAACACCAAAATTCTCAACCCAAGAGGAGATTTTCCTCCAAAGCAGCATCCCAGTTAGCCAGTCTTGCACACAGTAGGTGGGTGCAGAAAACAGGTGCAGCAAAACACAGCTGAGGTAGCACAAGTGAATGGGACCTCATTCTTCAGACCTGTCAGTCCAGTTCAAGTTTAAAAGAAAAATGTCCCTTTTGCCTTACTCTAATGATGCACTGGAAACAAACCCATGTCTTTCTGTTAGCATGTCATGCTCTAAAACAGCCAGGGTGATCTACAGTCCCCCACTGAGGGCAGCCTTGTCCTGTACAGAAATTCTCTTATGAAAATGGAAAGCAGGAAAACCTTTTCTCTTGCACTCACCTACACTGCTTGGAGACAGATGTAGCTTTCTACTTGTCAGTCTGGGCTGCATGGGCTTTTGGCCCACACCATGGCAGTTCTTCTGACTGTGTGTATGGTCCAAATGAGAAGGTCCCAGTTTGCAGAGGAGTTAAATGAAATATTAATCCAGGGAGAGATTTTAATTCATGCTTTCAGAGCTGTGATGAGATGCCTTAGCTGCTCTGTGCTGTGCCCTATTCAAAAGATACTTACTGAATAAATCTGAATAATGAATGAACGAGAAAAGACTGTTATCTGGTCTGTACGTACAAAAAGGCTAAGTTTGTCAAATTAATTATTCACTGTGAATTATTCACTTAGCTCCAACAACCTCTTCATAATCCATCTTCTTCTGTCCATGCCAAGTGCTATGAACATTGTCTATACCTAAGCTCATATTTTAGCCTTGTTCTGTGAGTAATGTGTGCTGTAGATTACAAACCTGGAGCAGATACTTATCATAGCCCTAGGGGAAAAAAATATTATTCTATTTTAAATTAATTTAATAGCTGGAAAACAAACAAACAAGACACAAGTACAAATAGCTGTAAAAAAGTAGAGAGCACATTGAACCTATCTGAGGTTCCAGTATTGCAAACATGTGGGTATATGCTTTACAAGTGACAACCTTGACAAGATCCGTGGGAGAAGGAGGCATGGTGCCAGAGTTAAAAACATATTTATAAAAGGAGGAGCCAAAAGAGCTCATGGGTTAAAAGACGAAAGCACTTACAGGGTTGTGACAATTGAAATTGAACATTAATGAAGTTGAATCTTTTATAGTTAAAGCTGGTCTTTCGCTATGTTCTTTCTTATTTCTTCTAATTCCTGTTAGATGTTCCTGTTAAATCAGGAACATTTAACATTTTTTGTGTAACTAAATCTCAACAAGTTAATTAATTTAAAATATTCAGACTTTGTCACTGCTATTAGTGCTGAGCACTACCTTAAACTCTGCTTTTGCAGAGAACAGGAAAAAGGATGACACAGTCAAATTTTAATGTAAAACCCTTATGTAAAATATGAAATATGAAGAATGCAGCCTATAGGAAGCAAGCTAAAATCATAGCTCAGAAAGCCTGCTTCAGTTCACCTAGTTTGGAGAAAGTGTAAAATCCAGAAAACAAAATATTTTTAAGATTAAGGACACAATGAAGGCTTTATTTTATCAAGCAAGTTTAAAGAGATATTTAAAGCTAATACTTCACTTTCTTTATGGCGTATTTTGTTTCATGCTAAGCAGAATTCAAAAAGGCCCTATTAATGAAAATGGTTTAATGCCTGTACATTATTATAATGCAGTCCTTTGTTCTGCACTTTCTCTGTCATGGACTAAGTCATTAATCAATGGGTGCTGAAAAATAATTGTCTAGTTCTTAACAATCTGCTATTGTTGAAACATTTGGAATTTTAAGATAAAGATGTACTGGCTGCTCTGAAAAAAAAAGTGGTTTAAGATTACCCTTCATGGAAGTGTGGGCTTATTGTTAGAAATGCAAAGCAGATGACCTGGTTTTAATGTGTTTTAGTGCACTGCTGTTCAATTGCCTATTCAAATTGTGCTCGAAAAGTAGACTTCATTAATGTCACAAAATAATGATTTTGTGTGTTATTTTATTGTACTGGCACAAAATTAAATGGAGAAGCTTCACAGGGTTTAAAATAGAAGTACAAAATCTTTTTGGTAATAATAATAATGATAATTCTTAGTCCATTTAATACAATTTAAGAATTATATTCCTTTTTTACTTCTATCCTTGATGCCAGATGTGCGTAAAAGCCACATACTGATTACAAATCACCTGAGAATACATGTCTATAACAATTCATTTCAGTGACTCACCTAGGAAATCTGTCTCACCTTCACATAGACTGGAGAAATTCTATGGAGAATCTTATAACGCTACAGATTCCCAAACAACAAAGAATAGTTCTTGTTCAGAGAGGAATACTGCATCAGCTAACCTCTGCCAGCTGTTTCAGCTCTACCAGCACATGGGTTTGGTTGTGAAGGCCACAGAAGCTGCCTGGAACAGCATTCCATCTGAATGCCCTCTAATCCACCTCTGGCTCTTTTAGATAGCCTCAGACTCTAAATAAGAGCAAGTACAGGTCTTTTATCACAGCTCCTCCCAGAAAGTCCAGCTACAGGGACAGCTACTCAGGATGCTGGGGGTGGACGCGCAAATCTGAGTCATGCCTATGAGATGTGAAGAGACATGCCAAATTTGATGAATGAAATGTGAAAACTTGCTTACTATATGCAGCAGAGAATACTGGCAGCAAGAGGACCACAGAGCTCTTCCACCAAACTCCAGTTAGTAGCAGGAGTTTCATTAACTTAAGGAGAATGGGCGAAGCCTTTTCACATCATCAACTCTTCATTGGAGTTTTGTCCAAGGTGATGTTGTTTGTGTATGCTAATCCTGGGAAAAAAAATAGTGCTGTAAAAATGGTTTCCCAGGATGAAAGCCTAGAATGAGAATAGATGGCTTGAGTGTACAAACCCAGGATGATAACAGAGGTCCTCAGGGTATTAACACAAGTGGTCAGTTTTGAATCAGTGAGAAAGCTGGGTAGATGTGAGTTTAGGATGTAACAGAGAAAACAAAGAACATGCAAATCAAACATCACAGTTGTAGGAAGAAGGTAAAGGGGCTAAGAGAAACGTACAAAAGACCATAACAACTTCATTAAGGATGGGACTAAGAGGAAGAATTGGAGGAATTACTCCAGCACTGCCTCCCCTCGTTAACCCCACAAATTATATGCAGTAGTATCTCCACTATTTTTTCATTTGCCACTCAGCACTGCAAACTCAGAAATTATATGCAAACTGTCAACTTTCACTAGATAGTTTTAAAAGCCAGTGTACATATGTGTTTTCTGCCCCAGCCTTCCCACACACCAAGGTAATAGGCTGTGCAATAGCAAGTCAAAGTAAACGGATGCAACTGTCCTGTGCCACTGTTTAGTAGCCAGTCCATATACAAATGCTACAGTGATGTCTAGTATAATTCAAAGAATTGAGGTCTCATAGTTCTGGCTTGATGTATTATACCTAGCTTCCACACCAATTTATTAATAGGGAACTTAAGAGCTATGGGCACTATTTTAGTTATTGTTAACTACTTTCTTCTGTATGACAATCACTATGGGAGATTGAGTTGGAAATGGCATATGAAAAGGAACAAGTAGAAACAAAGTAGGTGAACAAATTAAATATACAGTATACTAATGTTATTTTTTGAATAGCAGCCTGCTGGTAGTTTTTCAGAGGGTGGGTGGATTATTTAATCATTTCCAACTTTTGTTTTCCTTTTTTTTTTTTTTATTCAATTATAATATTGAGGTCGTGCATTTTCCCTTTTTTGATGAACTTTCACTGACCCCCATACCAAGAGAAATAGGAATAGTAATACTCAATTGTGCCACTTATTTTATTAATGCTGACCCTAGCTTTAGTAAAATTCTAAAGCCAGTGGCAGATTATTGCAAATATGTTCAAAGTTTAAAGAACAATGAACTTTAAATTGCATAAACATTAAAAAAAAAAAAAAAAAAAGGTTTGTTAACATTCTTAAATATTTGCTGCTTTTCTTCTTCCTACTTGCTATTTATTTTTCCATGATTAAATAGTGAACTCCTGGGGGCAAGCAAAGTGCTTATTTCAATGCTGGGAAACCATATAACACATTGTATAGGTTACTGTTAATAAATACTAAAGCCCATTACGGGAAGATGAGTCCTGCCATTGCATTGTGTCTTTCTATTTTAGCTGTTTGTGGAATGTGTATAAGTTATTTTTATTTTCTGCATATGCTTATATAAAGCTAGAGAACCCAACCATATATATGGTTGGTCCACACCAAGGGCTGAACATGCAATAAGGTTGATAGGCTCATTTTATACTATGATGACTACAGTGAAGTAAATTCTGTGCCTAGTAAATAAGGGGGAAGGCAGGGAGCTGCCGATTTAAACATACTCCTCCTTTTTAGCACCTCAGACTCCCAGGAAAAAGTCTTTCTCTGTGTCATAAATCATTGAGAAATGAAGAATAGTTGTCTACTTGTTAATTGTCTTCTATTATTGAAACATTTGGGATTTTAAGCTAAAGATATAGAGTTTGTACTGAAAAAAAAATGCTGTTGAAGATTATCCTTTCTGAAAATGTGAGCTTATTGTTATAAATGTAAAGCAAATGACCTAATGTCAATGCATTTTAGTGCTATTTTAGTGCTGCCTATTCAAATTGTGCTAGAAAATAGACTTCATTTATGTCAAAAAATTATGATTTTGTGCATTATTTTATTGAACTTAAACAATAATTAAATTTAGAAATACTTTGGATCTATAGAACATTTGAAAACAGAATTCTACCACATTTCTGTATTAATAGAAGGGAACAGTTCTGAGGCCACTGAAAGCTGATCCTCTTTTTACTTTTTCCAGATGTGTTCCATAAATAAAAAGAATATACTGCAAGTGTTTACATCCCAGCTAGGAATACACAGCTCTGTGTAACTCAGCATTCTTGTAGGACAAAGAGAATAGCTTAGCAGAGATCAGTTTTATTTTTATTTTTTATTTTTATTTTTACTTTTATTTCAGTAGCTCAACAGAACTTGAAACACAGGATTGCAATGCAGGCTACTGAGTCCAGAGAGAACTCCCTAATTCGAGACTAGTCAAGACTATTTATAAAAATAATATTGTGTTGCATAAAAGCAATCTTATCTTTCAAGAGAGACCTAATGGGTAACTGTAAAAATGTAGAAAAATAGCACCCTGCTTTGCAAAATGATGACCGTGATAAGAGAATCCATGAAAGTGACTTTCATGATGAAGCAAAGCTTAGATAAATGAACTGGTGTTTCTACCTCTCTTCCCCTCTCCCCCTACTGCCCCTGGACTGTATTCATATGCTAAATTTATACAGAGAGAACTATCAATTTACAATTCAAACATAATTCAGATCACACGCATTATGTGAATATAAGAGAAGAGTTGGCACAGTACAGCAATCCTTTCTACCATGTAGTTTTGGTATGAAGAACAACTAGTTAAAACAAACCTGGTACATGACGGGATCCTGGTAAGAGATAAAAATTGTCTGCAAAACCTATAACCAGTCCTACATAATTCTTGACCTGCTGTTATTGCAGAGGGGAGAAAAACCCCTACAGCTCTAGTATGATAAAAACTGCAAGTCTGAGAATGTAGAGCTCATTAATCAATCTGCACTAGCCCTTAGGGCCAGTGGTGGGGAACAGGAAAGGAAAGCTGACTATTAGGAAAGAAAATGCTAAGTTTCAATCTTACATATCCTCAATATAATTAAAGTAGCTGAAAATTTGGGTAATCCACAGCCATTTCTCATCCGTCCTTATAATTTGCCTTTATAAGAAAGACCCAGTCAGCCTATGACTTTGAACAACCCCTCTTACCATTGGCTGTACACTTCTCAATGTTTTCCACAGACACAGAAATAATAGTTTTTCAACCTGCACGTAAGGAGGTCTGAAGGTCCAGAAGTAAGCTACCTAAATCATATTGCTAGTCTCCATTTTTTGTAGGAAAAAAGAAAAGGTAACATAAGATTACATCAACTCTGGTAATATGCATGCACCAATGTTGTCTTATAAGGAATATGACCTAGTAAGATAGAGGTACATATTCTGGAGGAATAGGACCTTAGACTTAAATTTTTTTAACTTTTTTTAGCCTGTTTTGTCTCACAAAAAGTCATTTAACCAGGGTAGGCATCATTCACCCCATTCTTTTGATTTAAACAGGATTTGTCCATATTTTATTTGTTATCTTGGTCAGAAATCAAATCAGAAAGATTACAATTATCTAATTTTCTAAACTATCATGGAGGAAGACAGTGATACTTCTTCAATAGCCCTCTAAAACCTGCAAAGCAGTGTTACAGCCACCACAGGTAAGGTAAAGATGATTTTAGACTTTCAACAGAACAGGTTTTTTTCATGCTGCCAATGAAAAAGCCAAATGGTATGGAACCTTTCTCCTTTTACGTGCTGTGTATACAGGGAAAATAAAAGTGAAAAATGCATATACCTAAAATTCAAGCTATGTCCAAACAGCAATTCCCAGTTTTCTTCTCAAAATTCTTTGTGCTAATAGGGATTATTAATTACTTGGTGTCCGTATAGCAGGACAAACCAATATCTGATTGCATTTTCCCCAAGCATGCAACAACATATGATCACTTAAAAAAAGACAAAACATCCAAAAATAATTTTAAATCCACAAGCTGCATTTACCTGTGTTTATATTTTTTCACTGCTTCAATAACACCCAAATTAATTCATTATAAAAGAGGATTTATCATGGTATTTATTATTTTTTACGTCATGATTGGCCAATAACATTTGAGTAATCTCTTTAAATGTAACCACCTTCTCTCTTCCAAACGCTATTGCTGACCTTAATGTCATACAATATTATCTGCTCAGCAAATTGCACCAATATTCTCATTGTATTTCTTAGCACATGAGCTTATCAGGAAAAGTCAGGAAGAGAAAAATTCACAGTTCTTTGGAAAGAAATTGAAGTAATAAAGCAAAGGTAGTGTTATTAACAAGCCTAAGTATGAATACAGTTACATTAGCAGCAGGAACCAGAGCTGCTTGTTGGTTCTTTAAACAGTGTCTTAATAAAAGAAGTCCGAAATTCTGGTAAGTCAGACAAACTTTTCTCCTTGCCCTCTGTTCCCACTCTTATTTCACCACAGATCCCAGCTTAAGGAACACACGAACTTGCACAAATTCAGCTTCTTGCTATTATGTATTTCATTTATGACTCAGAAGCATGAAATTGTCATACACAGGTGCAAACTAAAGCTGACATTTTTATACTAAAGAAACAAAAACTTTCTTCCTCCCCTGCCGGAAATACCTGCCTCAGCACTACCTTGGACAAATTAATGGATGATACAGAGCACTAGCAAGGCTGGTAAATGAGGCAATGTAGTGGAAATGTATGTGCCACATACAGGCTTCTAGTATTTTCTCATCCTGAGTAAAAGACATCAAAATATTCTTATGGACTGCCTTATCTGAGAAAGTCTGTCATGCGAAGAAGTTTTATGAAGGTACCTAAATCTTTGACTTTTACCAAAATGGAAAAAGCCAACAAGCTGATCCATCCACCTTGTTCTTGAGTTAATCCTGAACGAGATAATCAGCAAACTATGACTTTGTTACACCACTGTGGAGTGTAATCCCATAATAGGGATAAACTCATTTGTGTCTATTAGCACCTAGTACTTACATTAGAATTGGTCTTGCTGGGTATGCCTCATTGGGAATAATGGTGAAGATGAATCAAACTGAGGACTGAGCATATGAAAATTGGAGGAAGGGAGGCCATATTACAGAAGTTCACAATTCCAGGTTACAGTTACAATACAGTCAGCATTTGACTGTTGTAGCTCATGTTAGAACATACCTAGCATCAATTTAGTTCAAGTACTGAACTTGTACATGTGACAGCAGAATGCCTGGGGCAGATTAGAAGCTGCTGTATAGCGCAGAGCTTCCAGAAAAGCCTTCTGCCAAGGAAGAGGAGGAGAAAGAGATGATCTGCCTATGTGATTTGTCACATGAATTCATCCATAATACTCTTTCAGTCCCAGGTGGAAAGTGCCTTTCACCACTTCAGCCTGGAAAAATAATTCTGGGTTTCCCAGCTGTCAAGTGCTTTGCTGCAACCAGAAGATGTCTTCCCCGGGAGAAGGCAGAGCTTTTGGAAAGATTGGCTGGCAGAGGGAGTTGGCCCATGGGAGTGAGGCAGAATCTCTCTATATAGCATCTTTTCTGAAGTACTTTTTGTTATTTTATACCTTCTAGATGTAACTAGCTTTAGACATCAGTGAAGTGCCTGTCGGAGAATACCTATATAGCTTTAGGGTTCTGTAGCTGTAAGAGTATTATTACCTTGAGGGGACGTAATCCACTGGAAGGAGAATGGCAAATTAGGCTAAAGGAGTGTCAGTCTGTATGAATTTAGGTATGGATGGAAGCAAAAAAAGTATTGCTGAACCATCCCACAGTGGGATGGCTATTTTCAGCAGCTCCCTCATTAAGATATACATTTTAAACAAACAAGTGTGAGTTTTCAGTGCTTAAATAGACAGTCAGCCTCCTCCCCAGATTAAATGCTTTCGTGAGCCTGTAAACACAATGCAAAATGCAATATTTTTTCCATAGAAAAATTAATAATTTCCATAAGTTATGATCCTTTAACGTGTGAAATGTACACGTAAACGCACACAGAGAGCAGGATATGACTATTGGTAAATGTGGATTTTTTAATAAATGACTTTGGCAATCCCACATCAAAGATATGTCCTGGATATTAAGTTCATACCGTACCTAATTTCACCCAGAGTCTCAACTTCATAGTTAGATATTTTTCATTTATTTCAGGTTTTCATGGTTTGTTTGTACAATGCTAGAAAGCCATTTAAGTTATTCCTCATGCTACAGTTCTTATTTTGGTATTCATGAAAAACTTCTTTTCCAAACAAACAGCAAAACCCCAAAATCCTAATTTGTTTTTTGCCCCTCCAGGGTGTGAAGAGGAAGAGCTCTAAAAAGAAGCATTTTCAACTCAGAAAAATCCACATCTGTAGAAGCATGTAAACAGAAGGGAGAAAATATCTTTTGTTAAGTTGGGACAGATCTGTTTCATATTCTAGCCATTTAAATAGAATAGGATTATACTTCAGCGCTAAATAAGTGGTAAAGTAATACTTGGTAAAGTATACATTATCTTCTTAAATATAATCTTATAATCAGATGTAGCAGCATCTTAAACAAATGCATTCCTCAATAGGTGATGTTATGCCATGCAAAGCAGGGGAATAATTTCACAGGAATTTCATACACTGTTAGTGCTTTTATCTTGCTCCTAAGACATAGCATTGTTTAAGCACGAAAAAAGTATTAAGCCCAAAGTTTCAAAATGCACTTTGTAACCTGTTTCAGTGTTGTTTGTTATGTTCTTCATACTTCGATTTACAATCCCCTTGTGATGGATGTGAAGTAAAAGAAAATAATGAAAAATATTCCTAGTGACAGAACATAGTTTAAATTTCTCCTTATTCAGCTTCTACACATTTGCTTCTATTACAGGAAGCAAATTTGTTTCAATCTTAAGGCTGAGCATGAAAAAAGTAAGGCAGAGCATGGGTAACCACACATGTGCAAGGAATGTTTTCCAAATAAAACCTGGAGAATGCTGTTGAGGCATAGCTTTCTACAATGTGAAATACTTTTGCAATTCACTTAAGTATATAAGAAGTGTGTTATATTATCACAACTGCTGCCTTTGACTCCACAGCAGCATGGACACATTTCCAGAGAAGAATTAAGTACATTAAGTGTCTTCAGTAAATTCGTCATCAAACGTTGAACAACTGCTTCACAGCAATGACACTGTGGCAGTACCTGCTGATTTGCTTTTTCATGGCAAATGTTCTTCATCCAACTAACACCTTACTCAAGATTATCTCTTCTCATTAAGCACAATGCAAACATAATACATTGGCATGTCTAGTACATTTTGTGTTAGTGCAAAAGGATATATCTCAACTAATTAAATAAGGAAACTTGAATATTTGAAACTTTTTAAAAGAAAATCTTGGAGCACTGTAGGAAAAATACCAAGCTCATCTCAACAACATCTAGAATCCTTGGCTTATTATGTATGGCATACAGTGGCCACAGCTTTCTGGTTTAATGTATACAGGTGAGAAAGTATCAAAGTGCATTAAATGTGGCCAGTTTGAGGTTGCCTGTGGAAACTTCAGCTGTTATGTAAAAGAAACAGAAATCCAAACAAAACAAACCAACCAACCAAACACTACAAAACTCCAAACCTGCAATAATCCATTCTCCATATCTACGTACTTTAACTCACAAAGTGCTAGTTAAATCCCTCCCACTTACCCCACAGCCAGGTGTACACTGATTGGTCCTTTACAAATCATTTGAAGAGTAAGAAAGAGACTGGTTTCTGCAGTTTACATTATCCCCCTGCCCCAAATAATAGCCACACTTTTCTTTGCTTCTTGTGGTCTCAGAGTACAGTTGCCATTTTCTTTATTATCATAAAAAAATATGAGCAAGATAGGTGTAGCTTGATATTTGCTGTTGTTACCTTTTACAAAGCCTCAAATACTCACCATGGCACACAGCGAGTAGCACAGGAAATCTTGTCTAAATTTGCAAGGTAAATATACTCAGTGAGTTGACGGTAACCATCTTGCTGGTGATTGGCATCACATTTGACAAGCAGCAGAGTGCCTGTGTTTTTGCATCTACTATTATGATGATCAATGTCCTGGGACAGGGCAATGACACTTACAGGCAGTTACCAACATCTATAAAAACTGAAACTGAGGAGAAGCATAGGAGAAAGTGTGGGGCTTGAAAACTAAGTGGAACATATATTAGCATACATGAACAACAACTTTCAAATCATAGTGGTGTTCTGTGTTAGCTTCTGGGAGTTACTTTCTATTTTTAAAACCTGAATATTATCATAACAATACAGAAATTTGTTAACAAATATATAGTTGGTTTATTTCACTATTTTTAAATTACTGGCACACGTCTCCCCACCTTCCCATGACACTTGTGCTTTTTTGTCCTGATTCATATGCATTTTTTGAATAGGGTTTTTCTTCAGATAAAGACTGGTAAACACAGAGCTAAATAAAAAATCCACTGCAGTACAAGTTACAAGGCAACACAGGCTTTTCATAGGGAGATACTGTAATTGAGACCTTTATTTTGCTAACACAACCTGGTTTAATTTGAAACATACAGTTCTCCCATCAATGTCAGTGAGATTACTCTCACACCTAAAGATATGCAGATGTTAAGTGTTTGCAGGATTGGCTGTTTAGTTTGTAGTTAACAATTAATTGATTCTACCAACTAATTGATAGAGGAGGCAACACTGAGTTTTCTGTTTCAAAATCCAGTCATGAAGGTTACTCTATTAAGGGATTAATGAGATTTGTACTCTCAATTCCATATGCTTATCCTTGCTCCAGTGCAGTATTTTCATCCCACAAAAGAGCTACATCTTAGAGGTAAGGACAATTTTAGAATCAGAAAATAGGGTAATGGAAAGGTGTGTACATGGAGAAGAGAGTCTTATGTTAATTTTTTTTCTCCAGTTTAGAAAAAATCAGTTTCAGTTTAATGAAAAAGCTGTTTCTGTTGAAGAAGGCCACTGGGGACATAAAAAGGAGATTTTGCCATGTAAATAAAGGTTTGTAAAGAATTGCAATCATTTTCAAAACTGCCTTCACTAACTTCAGAGGAGCTCTATGCACAGAGCATCTGCAGTTTGGGGTGTCTAATTCTTTATCAATCCCGTTTCCCTGTCAATATCTTCTAGATGGGAATTCTACAGCTTATAGCTGTGCTAATTTCTCATCCACTTCAAATTTGCAGAGGATTAATTTAATTGACTGTTTCATTAGCCTTATGATACAGAAAAGGATAAAAAGTAATCCACAGTTGACAAAAGATCATTGCAATATAAAATGCTGAGATTTTTGTATCAAGAGCCCTGTTCATATAGCATTTAATTTATCTGTCATTCCCTATTGTTTGCCCACATTTGCTAGTCAATGGAGGAATGCAGTGCTTGGCTGACATGTTCCAAACTGCAGATCAGGGGATGGTGAGCAGCATCTGCTCTCCTGCTTTGCAGGTGTATCTGGAGGCTGACTTTACTTGCTGTGTAAAGTTCTCATTTGCAGATGTGCATAGCTTGAAAATAGAAGAGCTAATTATTTAAAAATTAGGCAGCACTTTTATCAATCAGTAGCTTAAGAAGTGCAGTGTTTCTAAAATATGTTCATTTATCCAGACTACATCAAAGGCATAAACCCAATTTTTTAAAAGCCTGATATGTGTGAAAATTGCATATTGTTCCTCAGATTCTTTTTTCAGATTGAAAATCATTTGCTGCTTCAAAAGAAAGATTTAAAAAACAACTGAAGTATAAAGGGATAAATTAAGATTCTATGTAAAGATTACCAATGCAGTTAGCAGGTTTTGAGAAAGCATACATTTCAAATGACTTGCTAAACATTCTGACTGCCAAAAGTAATAAAATAATAATTTGGAGTGGTAAAATATCTTGTATCAAAGAATAGCAGAATGCACTGTAAAGCTGGCAGTAAACTTATTTTGACTAGGAAGAAATTAAGATACAAAGAGGTTTAGGCCCAAATACCTGTTACTGTTACTGATGTGCTGTTATTCTATGCCAGGATGGAAGAGGTGGGCCCTCGTTATTCCTTCAGGGAATTATAAGCTTCCTCTTCTTTCTGATGCTTTATGTTGGTTGACAGGACATTCTCTTCTTGGTGTAGATGATCTTTAGATCTGTGTCTGCTGTTGCAAAGCTAAATATGCCTCCATGTCATAGCAGATCTATATATAGTCTTTCTTTCCATTGAAACCTAAGTATTTAAGCATTGTCACATTTACTCCCTGGTGGCTTAACCTCCTGTGTGGAGAAGAACGCTCACTCCATGAAGGCGGCACAGGTCAGGCTCCAAAGCTACTTTCTGTAATGTGGTCCAGCAACCAGAAGCAGTGAGATACCATGTAAGGCGCTGTGGGTTGGGCCTCTGTCATGTAAGATAAAATATATCCCCTCAACAAGTCTTTCAGAAGACTAAAAAATGAAAACTTTTGCTTTAATTTAAAAACCAAGTTTCTTCTGATGAATCTTTGCTTGAAACAAATCCAAAGCTTGTCTTTCTTTTGCAATCCCACCTGAGACTGAAGAGTGGGGGTTAAGCATAAGAAGTGGGAAGCTCTTTGGTAATTTGTGCCTTTGAGTGTTGGTTCATGGGGAAGAAAGGAGCAAGCAACCCTCTAAAGGAGGATTTAATGTACATACAACACTAAGCTTCAATTATCTGCTGCTTGGACATCTAAAATTTGGAGCAAAACTTCATATTCAGGCATCTTAATTTAATTTTTAGAGAAAAACAAATTTACTGAAAGCTGTGAATATGAAAGGTGTGCGGAAATCAAGCCTTTGCTGCTGTCAAAGTATTTCAGTGCCTTTCTGTAAATCCCTGAGCTTAGGAAATCAGAATTAGAAGCAGCAAATGCAATGCACACACGCATAAACCCCCAAACTCTGCCTGTAATTGGAACACCTTTATGTAATTTTTGTATGACCTGAGTATTTCAGATAAAGATGGCTTTGCAAATTTACTGGCATTTACAGTATCTTTTTTTTTATATTGTGCCTATTCAAGTCAAAATTAATTTATTTGCAAATACTGGCCTAACGTCCTTCTTAGAAATGAGAATCTTATGAACAAGCTGAAAACATAATTGCTGGCATTACAGGAATATAACAAAATGCTGCAAGCTCCAAACATTTCCTATGCAAAATTAGCAAAACATAGTCTATTTACATTTTCCTGCCAGGTTGCTTTTTCTTCTGTTTGATATTGTTATTTTTTGACTACTTTTTTTTTTTTGCAAGTCATGAGAATGCAGGATTTTTTCATCAGTTGTCTAAAAACTCTGATGCATTACCCATCTGGGAATCCTGGTGGTACTTTGTAATGTAAGGGAAAACAAGAATTAGGAAGAGGAAAATCAATTGAGCCATCAAGCATAAGGGTCACAGCCAAATTACTTTCAGTACTCATGGCAAGGTACTATGATTTGAAAGGGAAGCCCAATAAAGTGAGAAAGAGGTAATAGTCAGCAATGTTTTAAATCATCTGGAAATAACGTGAGCCATGACACAGCACCACTGCATTTCATGAGCACTACAGGCACTCTACTTTTCTATCACAGCTTCACATTTCTTTCAGAAAATAGGTTGACTGAATGTTTAAGGGCCCGAGCACAAAGGAAATATGTCACCCAGCAAGACATCTGCAAATTTTGTGTTTCATAGCATTACCAGAGCAGAGGACATGATTTGAGATAGAGCAGAATGAGAGAAGAAGTGGGAGAAAGAACATGACCATGGCAATTGACATCATTTATTCATACTTTTACTGTCAGAAGTAAATAAAGTTATGCTTGTAATTATTGCAGCATATGTGGAACTAGAAGGAAAACTGCTGAAGCTTTATTGTGCAAATAGCACTTAAAGGTAGTTAATTTATACACAGACACACTAAAGAAATGGTACCCATTATCACTGCTGTCCACTCTAGCACATTCCACCTTCAGCCAGATTTAATTTAACAAGAAGAGCCTCAATCTGCCACTGCTGCAGTCTTTCCCTTCTGCACTTCACAGCTTCTTTTATGTATCTGGAGAGAGAAGGAGGCACTGTAATTAGCTGCTGGTATTAACAGGCTTTTTTTTTGCTTTATGAAATTGGAAATAAATGGTCATATTACTGAGCAGACTGCTGGATGCTCATCATACTTTGTTTGAAAGAGGTATTTAAACCGGGCATTAGAGCTGTTGTTTCTGTGCTGTTTGCACAGAGTTGCTTCCTGCCTTCATGTAATGGAGTTTTTCATTTTGTATCAAAGCAAATTGGGGTCCTAGTTCTGTTTATGTTAACAGCATTGCTCCAGCCAAGATTACAATCTCTAACATGAGAATATGAGGAGGAGCAGACAGTGCAGTAGCACAGAGATGTGTACAGATATCTTCTTCAGCAATTTACAAATCTGAGTCTTAAACAATTGTGGGGGTTTTCTGCTATTATTTTCTCCACTACAAAATCAGATAAAGTTTACAAGAAAGCAGTATATTCTCAGAAGTGTGTGGCAGCAGTTTCATAAAAGTGTCATACTGTCACTGCTTCACAGTACTTGTAGGAGCTTAATTTTTTCCAACTGCTATCTCCAAGTTGGTTTAAATGGCCAGAGGGCTAAAAAATTATTGCACAGGTCAGAAATACAGGGAAAGGTGGGCAGGGGAATGAGTTTAATGGTGAAAGGCTCACTTTAGTGCTCAAAAAAAGGGCAGAAAGCAGCACAGCTGGCTTTTCTAAGTCTCAGCAACCAGAGGCTCACACCATGGACAAACTCCTGTTCAATGGGCAGAACAATCAAAAAGGAACCTCCACCAAAGACAAAATTTCTCCTTTACCAGTACAATATCAGCTTTTTCTGATGGTTCATGGAACATCTGCCACTCCTTTTAACAATTGTACCATCATATTTCTCATCAAGGATTTTTTCTTCTTTCCACATTTTTTATTTAAAGCAAGAGAACTGCTATGATTTAAGCCACAGGAAATGTTTCTTTAACATTAAATGACAAACAGATCTTCTTGCCTAACAGTTGGCTATCTAATTTGCAAAATGGATAAATTTTGTGTTTCAGTGAAGACATTGGCAGAGATCAGGAGAGAGACATTAGCACTCATTTTTGCACTAATGTTTGCTCATATTAAGAACCCGGGGAAGCTCCTTCAGAGATTTGTTGAACAATAAGCACCATAACCTTTCAGACTGAGTCTCTGCAGTGGGAACCTTAGGGACAATATTAAGTGACTTAATGGATTCTTGCATTTGCTATAACATATATGCTTTTCTAACCCACTTTCACTCTTGCACAAATTAAACTCAAATTCTCTGCTTAATGCTTAAGTTTTCTCTCCTTTTCATACTACAGGTATTTTATCCTGCTGTCTACTCATTTTAAGCCCTGATAAGCAAGACTTGATGGAATAGCTTCCACTGCAAACCGTCTCTGAAGCTGCAAACTCTCTGGGCAGTGCTGTTTCCTTTTCCCATATGATCAGTGAAACGTCTCCATATCCCTGCTTGTCTGCGGCTTACAGATGTGGGAGGGGCAGCAAAAACTTGAGTTTGCTACAAGCATAGAATGACACTATCTACAGAAGTTTTTAATAGACTGAGTCTCTGTACATCCCTTCTTTTTCAATAAATGATAGACATCTTTGAAACCCCAAATTTTTTACTTAGTTATACGGCAGTGCTCCAACTGATGATATCATCTACCCTTTCTTAAGCATATTTGCTGTGTGAGAATGAAGAGCAAGTTAAAAATTGAAGATCCTTATTTTACATAATTATATGTAAAGGCAAGAAATGTATTTCTATCATGTATTGAAGCTTTTTACAAGAATCCATCCCTGAATTCTGAAGGAAAGTACATTTTATATGTATAGAAAATACCAGCAGCAGCAGTCAAGAATAGCTATGGTAACAAGTCTAAGAGATTTTGACTCATATCATAGTCAGTGAATAAAATCCCTTTACGCGAAATATCCCTGAAGACGTTTTCTGAACACAATTATACAACTGTTTTTCCCAGAGTGTGATGGTGTATCACACAGCTGACAAGACTTAAGAAATTGGTATACTGCTGAGGGCTCTTTTCACAACATGTGCTTAGCAATGTGGATACACACAGGGTCTAAATTCGCTACCTGGCTGACAAAAGGTGTTGCTTTATTTAAAGGAAATTCATATTCTAAGTAACCTTTCTTCAGAATTACAGATGAAACCTTGAAGAGGAAATAAAAAAAGCCACAGAAAGTGCCTTTGGAAAGTTGTTTCTAAACCTGGATCAAAAAATTGAATAGAATGTTTATTTTACATGCAAGATGAAGAATATGGATCCTAGTTATTGCAATACCAGTAAATTTCAACAGGTTTGTTCTCCTTCTTAAATCATTGCTGTAATTCGGAATTGAAAGAAAAAGAAGTTTTACTTAATATTTTTGACTATTTGCACTTCAAGTTCATTTTCTCCAGGGTTCAATAGGGACACAGTCCATTGTTGAAATGTTTATGGAAGTTGTTACTAAGTAAGCCAATGAGGAATTTTATAGCAGTAAGTGATTATAGTTTTCATCATCAATCTACTTATAAGGAGTTTAATTTGAAGTTAAAAACTTTTTTGTTATATTCAGAATGTATCTCAAAGAGTAAAAATCTGTGCTTTTACTGACTGGTATACATGTGCTTCATTCAAACCAAGAAGTCCTTTACTATGAGGGTGGTGAGGCACTGAAACAGGCTACCTAGAGAAGCGGTAAATGCTCCATCCCTGGCAGTGTTCAAGGCCAGGTTGAACAGACTCTTGGGCGACATAGTCTAGTGTGAGGTGTCCCTGCCCACAGCAGGGGGGTTGGAACTAGATGATCTTAAGATCCTTTCCAACCCTAACTGTTCTATGATTCTATGACTGGAGATTTAAATATATTTCCATATCTGTGAACAGCTGACTTTTACTTCTGATAAGTTTAATAGGTGAGCAAAGCCTGAGCTAATGGCAACCTACCCAGGGCTTTGCCTCTATTCACTTGACATTCTCCTGACTTATTTCCCTGGGGATTCACAACTTCCATCACTCACTTCTCTGTAACAGAGTTGTCTAAAAAAGAAATAAGCAGCATCACATACTGAGCTATCTATAAAATGTCAGAAAACGAGAACTTGCCAGGAACAAAAGTTTTAATCCAAGGCCTGCTTTTAGTAGGATATGTAGCAACTGTGACTGTTTTACTTACCCTGCATTTAGGAAGCCATAATGCACTTTGAATGCTCCCATGATTAATGCTGTGGTATGGGTAGCCCAGGAAGCAAGTAGTCAGATACATTCTGAGTTTTTCTCTTTACAGAGGAACTGTCATAGTATGTCACCTGTAAAAATATATCTCTGTGTCCTGTTTCTGACCATGACTGGGAAATGATTTACTTCTGAAGAAGAAATAAACCTTCATTTGCTCCTTGTTCCTAGTCCAGCAGAGATAATTCTCAAGTGATCCTTTAAGGTCACACCAGTAATTAGTGGCGAAAGAAAAACATTGTCAGCCAGATACCTTCAGACTGCATTTTAGATACATCATGAACACTCAGTTTTCACAGCTTTGTGGCCCATCCAAAAACCACAAAGCAGGGCATCTTATCACCAACAAGATTCAAAAAATCCTCCTTAGGTAGATTTTATTCTGCTTTAATTTTACAGTTTTCTATGGGAAAATTTTTCCATGAGTCAGTGGAAATTTATTGCAATTTTCTGGTCCATTTTGTATCAAGAGGAAAATTTGCTTACTTATGTTCTCTGCATCAGACTACAGCCCTCTTCTGTTTCCTCTGAATATTCTGATATTCTGGCTGAACTTTATTTCTGCATCTTTCTGCTTACAGATTCTTCCAGAAAACCAAAGGGTTTCTCTCTTCTATCTCTTTCCAAAGAGGGAACTTGATGGGGCAGTTTCAGTCTAATTCTGATCCTCAGTAATATACTTATTTGTATAGGGTGGCACCCACAGGATCCTCAAATGTTCTCAGGGAGTGCTGCATAGTCAAGGATACTCAGCAAAATGTCCCTGCTGTTTCCTTCTTTTGAATCTCCCTTCTGTCTTTTTCTTCATTTGTTGTCATGAATATTTCTGTCAAGTCTTAGTTCTAAGCCCCATCCCCTTTTCAAATGCTCTTTGTTATCCAGTATGGATTTCCTCTGACTCTTTCTATATATACTCCAATAAGGATGCTTAGGAGAAGAATATCATTACTGGCCAGACACCAGCAAAACCTTCTCAGCCCTGCTCCCACAAACCTGAGTCTTGAACAGATCTTGAACTGATATCATATTCCATCACTCTGCTTCCATCTCACTTACAAAGGTGAATAGAATACAAACTGCCTTTGAAAGCCAGGAGAAAAACAAACAAACAAGCAAACAAAACCCCCCACATCTCAAAAACCCCAAAACAAACCACCACCACAACAACAAACACTCCTCCCTCAACAAGCTCCCCAAATCCTTCCTCCCCCATCACACAGAATACCAAACTGTACTGAGATTTTCATGTGCTTTGATGTATCATCATGCAGATACTTCTACAGTTCTTAAAACTCAACATTGTTTGGATTGTTCTGGATTATGGTTGCTGCCCTCATTTAAACTTGTGGAGATCAAAATCCCTTAAAAAGATTTCTCAGAAAATATGTCTTTGAAGCTACAGTTTATTGATTTGTCTCAACAGTCTGCTGCCCTAGACAATTGCTTGTTTTGCTTACATATAGAACTAGCCACATCTCTGGACCTGCCATGGTGTGTTGTTGGTTTTGTCTTGCCTAGGTGGACAGTGCTCCACCAAGATAGATACATTCTGCAAAGTCATAAAAGCCTGATAGAACAAGCTGAAAATACCTCATAGTTCAGCCATAGGAACTATAGTTGTCTCATGTTTGGGCAGTTTAAGAAGGTGTGTACCCTATTCGATTTTCCCCTTTCCTTTATCTTCCCACAGCAAGAGCAGAAAGAATTAATTCTTAATTTCTACCACCAGTTAAATGTTACTTTCATCTAAGTATTAAAAAATACTGCCAGAAAGCTTGAAAGCAACATTTAGTGCAACGTAGGACAGGCTTACTGGCTTATGTGACAGAAAAGTAGCCCATGGAGCATACATTTCAGTTCCATCCTGCACTCTTCTAATTACTATGTCCAATGCAAGGACAAGAAGACTGTGATTAGCAGAGAGTGGAGCAGCCCCTTTTGGCAGCAGTCTATCTCAGATGTAAAATGACACTACACACTAAATTTACACATATGCATTTCAGTGAGAAGAGCTGTATTTGTGTAATAGATGACAGCATTTGATGTTAGTTTCTCACACGCACCACACAGTGAAAATCATGTTCTACTTTTTTTTGGCACAACACACAGACAGTATAAAGCCTCCTATTCAAATTATGGCCATAAATAAAACTCTAAGTGAAAACTTATATTAAATTATAGCCATAAATAAAACTATGAGTTCAAAGTAAAGAGGAATTTGGCCTAGTGGATTTTGTCAGGGAGATAGGTTTATCACATAGAATTTCATCATGCCAAATCCTTAACAGTAAAATAAGTAGTTCAGACTTATCATCCAGTATTAAAAAATAATCTGGATTTTACTGTTCTTCATGCACAAGTTTTCTTTACCTCTATGGAATGACACATTTGAGTTAAATGTCAGTAAAAATCACCAGTACAAATATAAAATGTGTCAGTGTGAATCATATAACTAAATTTATTTAGTAATTGACACTGGCACAAGCTTCATCTTATTCTTGTATGACCCAGTCTATTTTGGGAAGTAATTTTTTCCATCTAGTTTCCTGAGAATTATATGCATATTTTCTCCTTTAACCATCACCTTTAAAGCTTACAGGATTCTTCGTCCGATTTAGGCCAAAGCTAATGGCCAGATATTTTGAAGATATCCTAATGAAAATGGTGACCACTACAGGTCAAAGACCTTGCTACTATGCCTGCAAGGGGAAGGCAGCAATATGAATCTGTTCTTACACAGCAGCCTATATTTGCGATCATGAATCACAGACCCACAAAGAATCAAATTTTTATGTATTTGATGTGTTTGCACAATGCTTCACGACCAATAAGGATTACCTGTGTTATGCAGTGGCCTCCTATATTGAAATTCCACCACTGCATTTATTTTTCCCAGTCTTTATTGATGGCTATTATAGATTCCTCATACTTAGAACTATCACATAGAAGAAAAAGTTAGATGCCTGTATTGTAAAACTATTTTTATTATTTAATAAAAATCTGATTATCTTGTTAAATGCCTATTCATACATTCAACTGAAAATGATAATATTGAGTACTTGGTTTTGAAATACCTTTTCATTAAAGCAACCAATCCAATACAATTTGTCCTGCTACTTACAGACTCATTTCTGTATGTGCCTTTCCAACCCTTTTAAATAGGGACAGTATATGTTATGACAGGAAAGATAAAGGCCAGATTCCAATTTTAAAGGAGTACATCCAAGTTTTTCTATGGAAAGGATTGGTTCAGATTGTCCTGCTCTCTAAGGTAACATTGTGGACACTATGCATTGGGTTGTTTATAAAATCCATTCCTATTAAGGAGCTGTTCATTGGAGTCGGAGATAACTAAAATCAAATTAAATTTAAAACCATTTTTAAAACCAAATTAAATGCATTTAACTGACCTGCTAGACTTCAAGAGTACAGACTGGTTTAGGTTTGTTCTGACATACAGATGTCCAGATTTTGAGTAGAAATCATACTTATTTCCAGGCCATGCAATTTCCCAAGAGAGTAAATTCACTCAGTTGAAATGGATGAATTAATACAGTGGCTAAAGAATGTGCTAGGGAATCACTTTGTTAACTCCACTCACAGCCCCCCATGAGTTTTGTATCTTTTTCAGGGCTGCACAACTCTAAAGGTTTCTTAATGAGTGGTTTTAAGACTTCTGCAATCAGCTCAGTATTTGGAGATGGGATAATCCACCATGTAGCTCTATTTAAAAAAATATGCTTTTAGATAAAGAAAAAATGAAAGCATTAGCAATGATTCAATACAGAGAAGGAACTCTGAAGCACCTGGCATCATGTACAAGATCACATCATATCATAAAAAGTTTGAAATTTATCCAGTTACATTTCAATGGGCAAAATTTTCATTGAAGGAACAGGTTGAGAGAAAAGCAGTCAATACATCTTTTCTACCAGTGGATACACTGACATTACAGGTCTGTGTTAGAGAGCATGGAGCTAAGTGAGAGGCTCAATAGAGTGCGATTTTTTTAAGCAAAACCAGTTCCATGGCCCAAGATGGTTCAGGCTGAGAAAGTTGAGGCTGTTCAGCCTGGAGAAGAGAAGGCTGCATGGAGACCTCATAGCAGCTTTCCAGTATCTGAAGGGGGCATATAGGGATGATGGGGATGGACTCTTCATTAGGGACTGTAGTGATAGGATGAGTGGTAATGGGTTCAAACTTAAACAGGGAAAGTTTAGATTGGATATGAGGAAGAAATTCTTTACTGTAAGGGTGGTGAGGCACTGGAATGTGTTGCGCAGGGAAGCTGTGAATGCTCCATCCCTGGCAGTGTTCAAGGTCAGGTTGGACATAGCCTTGGGTGATATGATTTAGTGGGAGGTGTCCCTGCCCATGTCAGATGGGTTAGAACTAGATGATCTTAAGGTCCTTTCCAACCCTAACTCTTCTATGATTCTCTATACAACAAAAGCACTATCCTGAGTCAAAGTCCACTGAAGTCCATTTACTTCCTCAAACATTTCATTAGCCTAAGGTTATATACTCATACATGCAGCACTATTACTGCTGGGCTATTTCTCACATCTTTTGTGGGAACAGAAAGGGGAATTTATGCAGCTACTTAGTTTGAGCCTTGGTGGCTCTTTCATATGTGCCCTGTACATAGAAGAAGTGGAGCAAGGGTTTCATCTCCTCTCTGCTGCAGAGTACTCAAAAGGCACATGAAGGGAGCAAGCTTTGTCAGGAACTAATGAGAATTGAAATGTCACCTGAAACTAGCAGGGGCTGAAGAGGCAAAAACTTGTTGCATGTCACACAGGATCATTATCTGAGTCACACTCAGAAAACAGACATAAATAATATTATCTGTATTTGCATAAAGCAGATGCTTTTGAGGAAAAAAAAAAAAAAGGAAAAAATTGTTCCTACTTACTCAAAAAACCCCTTTCTGACTTCAGTGTGGTTCTTTAGTACAAAAACATAGAAGTAAGCATGAGTAACTGCAGAATGGGATGCTGAATTAGCAGAAGCAGGCTCTTTCACTGAAACACAGAGCAACCAATGCTCTCAAGATAATGTTCCTAAGAAGGACTTTCACTGGCTGCATGATTACATATGCTTGTATTTCCATGCAGCAAGCTTGTATTTCCATGCAGTATTTATTTAGATTCTTCCTATTAATGTGAAGGGATTGCTTAGCAATGCACAACCATGCCATCCTGTAGGAAAAGTAGCAACATTTATGGCAGTGGTGAAGAGAGAAAGTAGTTCATAATTGCCATAACTGCTTTTTTAAAAAAAATGATAAAAGAAAAGCCTAGATTAATTTGTCAGCTCTATTTGCGGCGTAAGCATAATGCTCCAAAACCAATAGGTACTACATAGGTCAGGTTCTGGGTCTTTATAATGAAATTTTTCTATTGTATTTAGTTGTCCCATATATTTATTGATGGCCATTGTGGATTCTCATGTTAGAATCATACCAGACTGTATCAGGAAGCTACCTTACTCTTTAAACAAAACCTCATTAACTAGCCTAACTCCTCTTTCCCTTTCCAAATGCAATATGATAATATTGAAAATTATAATGTTGAACACTTCTGAAGTAGTTTTTTGTTTAAGTAAACAAAATATACTTGCCGGCATTTTATCACTAAACTGTAAAATAAATTACCTTCTCCTCACAGTTGTTTTTCTAGTGTAGGAATGGATTTTACCCAATAAGAACATATTCAGTTTTGTATTTTAGCCAAGAGAAGTCTTTCATTATCTAGCAGCTCAACACTGAGATCATCCCCACTAGAGAGCTAGTACCTTACATGCCTTCGTTGCACAACAGCTGGGATTACTACATGAAACACAGATCTACATTTAATAAAAATAGGAGAAAGATTGAAGCATAGAAAGTTAACATAATTTATGTTTAGACACCAGAAAAAAAAACTTATTTGACTTCTGTAATCCCTGTACTATGCTGTTGTGCTCTGTTTCTGGCATCCTCTAAAACAATTCTGGAAGAAAGTTTTTCTTTAAAGACTTAAGGGACGTAAATAGATTTTTCAGCTGAAAAATAAACCCACAAACAAATACACTAAGCAGCAAATCTATGTACAAGATCCTCCTGTCTGCAACACCCCCAGCAGTTCTAGAGAATGAAAAGTCCCCATAGAACTACCATTTCTTTACAACATGTTTTGATTTTGTTTTAAAGCAGCATCTTGTCTTTTTTTTTTTTTTTTTTTTCTATACTGGCTACTACAAGTACTCTGTTTTCTGTAAAAGCTCTTCTTAAGAGTAGGAAGAGATGTGTTCCAATTGGGCTTGGCCTCTCTCAGGCCAAAGACTATTCCGGTTCCAGGTCTGTGGGGAGGAATCAAACAACATTAACTGTCTTAAATAAGATTTACAATGATCCTGCAACTGGACTTATCTTTGTTTTCCCAAGAAACAAAAACATTTCTAAACTCCTCACAAGATGTACAAGCTAGGAATTTCTTTGATTAAACAAGCCATGTCCATTGGTAATTTGCTTAGGGAAACTGTTCAGGTATAAAATAAACAAATGGAACTATAAATTATTTATCCTTGTATTTACTTAGGAACTTAAATTTTGCATAGCATACCATGCTATACAGAGGTATTAATCTGATAGTAGAATATGATCTACCCATTTAAAAGAAGTGCATTCAGGGGTTTATTCAGGTAATTCACCTCAAATTCAAATCTGCAGATAACATGGCTTTGCTTTGTAGGGTATCACCACAGGGGCAAACCTCACCTCACCCTTGAAACCCCTTTTTTATCTTTTGCAAATGCTGCCTTTCCTTTTTCAGACTTTTTCTGCTTAATTTTGATGAAGCTTTTTACTTATTCACTCATCCTGTACAGCTCCCAGCACCACTTCAAACACTTCACGTGATTTCTCAGTACTTGTTAGCATGCAGCCTTGTTGGCTTTAACTTGTATTCTTTTCTGGGTTCATGCTCAGAGCCTACCTATCTCACTCCCATCATCCACTGGGTTGAAATGCTTTCTCTTCTGTCTTTAGCAGTGTAATAGGTATTTTATTCTTTTCAACAATGTCTTCCATAAAATTTCATTCTCGAACTTTGTACCAATTTCACTATGCCGAGTAAAATTATTACTTTGTTATTTCATCAGCAGAACATTAAATGTTAGGGAACTTTCCTTTTTTGACAACCTTTACCTTAACCTTCAACAACTCTATTAGATGGCAATGATCATTGCTACAAAATTTTTATTTTATGTATTCATACCTTATGCTGGGTTCCAACTTTCCCTTTTCCCCTTAACTGGGCTTAAAGTGCTAAGTATGAATTACTTTATAGCAATCTGTAACTAATGAGGGTAAATAGACAGATCATGCTTTGAATTAGTACCTTGCCTTTGTAAAGGAATCTCATGTCGATTTCAGTCAGAGATGTTTCTGTTCAGGAGATGACATTTTAATGGAAATATTCCGTATAGACTTTAATTAGATATTTTGAAATTGCCCAATAGGATTGATTGAAACTTCTCCATGTTCTGAAAGTTGCAGAGAGAGCTGCTCCAGGATTCAAGCTTTTATACAATTTACGGTGAAACTGTCCTCATTTAGAGATGATGAGAAGGAGATCTGTTTTTGTGGCCTTGAGATAGAAGGCAAGGTGGACAACACCTTAGCTTTTCACTGGTTTTTACTAATGTCTACAACAGTTGCACTGACAATATTCAAATCATGAGGGGAATGGATATTTTTGCCTTCCCTTAAAGACTGGATTTGGGTTTTAAGAGACTGGAACAATATAAATAAGGGAAAGTTCATTGAAGGGAGACAAATGATAAAGTAATCAGAATATGTACAAACCTGTGCAGGCTTTTCAAGGTGCCAAATGAGAAATCAATTATCTTAATTTTTAAAACCCATGCCCCTAATTTTGGAGATTTCTTCAAGATGTGAAACCACTGTCAAGGAATCATTTTTTCCCAAAAGGAAAACAAAAAATAAGAAATGAAATCACAAGCTTTTGCATTTACAGATGAATATTAGATGCATTCACTTCTACATAGTAACCAAGTGTGACATTAAATACTTCAGCATAGATTTAATGTCACACTGATAATTCCTAGTGAGAATGCTGAGGAATCCTAGAGGAGTACTGAGATTTTCAGTTCTCAGTATTTCTCTCTTACACCGTCATTCATAGGAGGAAGCTGTGCTTAGCACTTGTGTTTTGCTGCCATCCCCCTTAGGAAGCCTCACAGTGCTTTCTTATCTTGTTGTGCTGTCTGCCTTCTGTGTTCATGGTCCTGGGGAAGGAAGCCTTGGTCATGGAGATGCTCCTCAGATATACCTTGGAGGCCTTGTGGGAGGAGATGTCACTTGTCCCTTCCTTTGGTCCCAGCAGAAATTGTATTCTCCCTTGCAGAGTGACATACAGACAGCTGGGCAAAATTAGTTTTGCATTTCACAGGGGCAGTCTTCCCTCCCACTTTGGAAGGAATCTTAGAACCATAGAATAGTTTGGTTTGGTTTGGTTTGGTTTGGTTTGGTTTGGTTTGGCTTGGCTTGGCTTGGCTTGGTTTAGAAGGGACCTTTAAGGTCATCTGGTCCAAACACCCTGCAGTAAGCAAGGAAAATGGAAACAAGGAAACAAACTGATCTAAAACTAGCACTTCCACTGGACAGGCATTATAAAACCTTGTCCTGGGTTCAGCAGTAGCAGTCATTTTTCTCCTTCTTAGTAGCTGGTGCAGTGCTGTGTTTTTGACTTTCAG